>CM022953.1:55376958-55439071 GCA_012931725.1 Litsea cubeba
GTCTCCTCCACCACTAAGGAGTCCGGTTACTTGCAACCTTTCTTGAAACTTTCTTCTTCTTGCTTGTTCCAATAAATTAAATTTATACAAGCAAACCCATAAAAACAAAAACCCAAATTACATTTGGAGATACCTATGCTTTTCAAGAAAGCTTACATCAAGACTAGTTGGAATAAAAGTAAAGAAGAATTACAACTTCCTATGATTGCTCAACGCGCAATCGTACACTTTCCAACTAATGAAAAAACATCCAAATCCACATAACAATCATGCGAACCATCAAGGATGTAATACATGTTAGTGCATGCAAACACACTAATGTGCATCATTAAACAAATCTGGAAAATAAATTCCAGCAATGTTAGTGAAACTTGCACACAACATGCATCACAACATAGCTTTAATAGGGTGCCACCATGCCCATAATCAATCTAGGATTAATTATACACAACATGGGATCATGATTTCACATGGAGTGGCTCTGATACCACTGAAAGAAACTGCGATTCAGATCTAAATTAGCGGAAGACATTCATGGCTAATTTGTAACATGACAGATTTAAAAAAAAAATCTGATTTGGGCAGCATAATCAGCCATAGAGATCGCATGAGAACTCCATGAATTCATCACCAACAAGTGTATAATTAAAGGAGAAGGAAGAAGACTATTACCTCGAAGATTTGTAGAATTCAAATCTCTGAAAAAATAGATCCAAAGGCCCGAACTCAGACTTGCAATTAGCAAACAAGTTGCTGGAATTTTCTGCACTAGTATTGCCTTTGATCTTCTTCTTTATCTCACTTCCAAATCTGATTGGCTAAGATGGTGGGATCTTAATCTAGGAATTGAGAACTATTTCTCTAATGGAAAATCTCAGACCTTAAAGTTTTCTTCAATGAAGAAGAGAAACAAACAAGGCTGGACGTGTGGGACTCCTAGGTAGCTTCTCAAAGTGTTGGACGTCCAAAGAGGGGATTGGGGTTCTTTTATAGAAACTTTGAAGGAAACCTTTCCCCATAAAGTTATCTCTCCTTATCTAAAGATGTCCCAAAAAGAACGACTTATTTCCTTTTAGATACCATCCAATTCGAAAAGGAACTATTAAGGAACTTCCCATGCAATTAGTAATCCTAGTTGTAGAACACTTACTAATTTAAGTTCCTAATCCAAAAAGGAAACTTTCCTCATAGGAATACTAATCCAAAGAGGAGTCCAACTTTCCAAGTAGAGAGTCCTACTCAAAGTTGGAAAAACCTTACCCATGGAAATCCTATTATGGACGTCCCTCATGATAATGCACACCATGGCCCACATACAATTTAACTAGAGTTAAATTCATGTATACCATCAAAGGCCTATTTGAATTTAAACTCAAAATTATTTTTCCACTAAAATAATTCATCCTTATGTTATCTAAACATTTTAGGAACCATGCCCAATCTGGAAAGTGACTAGAGAAGGGACCAAAAGACATATTTGCCATTGGCTCCCAAAATGACCAAAATGTCCATGCTAAAACCCATAGCAAACATTAAGACCATTTTAACCTTAACTCATTCCACTAAAGAGTTATGGTTGAACTCCAAGGACAAATATATAATATAATAAGCTCGTCATAAAATGACGGTTGTCTTCGACCTACTAAGTGTAATGACCTGAATGCCCCTCTATGTAACATCCATAATCGAGTCAGGTTATCACATGTACTATCAACCTTCCCGATTACATATAAACCTTAGAATTTCATATCCTTAACATAATCATCATTCAAATATCATTCTCTTGATCCAGGGAGCGACCCACAAGTTCAATATCCATATGGAACATCCATATACTAAGATCTTAGATTTTGATGATTAATCGGATAATTCTAAGGGGACGATCATTCCATCATCAGATGGCATAGATTCTATATTGCATCTGTACGTCCCAACTGATCAAGTCCGAGTACCCAAAACACAGAGCTGTTGCCCCATGAAAAGAATCTCACCCATAGTGAATTAAAGCACAAGAACTTGACTTCGTCAGTTCATCCACAAATGCTCAAGATTAAGAGCACCGGTCACTCAGTAGCATGAGGTGACTTGATATCTCTCTGTGATAGTACTATTTTAGAGATCACACCTACCATGGTCCTGTTCAATGCATTGCATATGCACTAATGAGATGAATCTGGGAAAGCCCTCCCATAACTTAGGTAAGTCACCCTGAATACAGGAGAGTCTCTCATTATAACTTATACCAAGATGAAGTGCCCAGCTCCATCTTTCAGTTATGAACAAATATGATGTTTCCAGTTGTCCATGAATTAGACCTATCTGTGCGTAGACACTACACACCTAATTCATCTACTAGAAACAATGGGCCTTACACAACCATACATATATACATGTTTAAGCATAAAAGAGTCATTCCATTAAATAACCAGTAAATATCCAGTAACAAAAGATGAGAGTGCAGCTAGTGGCTTTAGGGCATACACCAATCCCAACAATCTCCATGGACTGCGCACCCTCTGAACGAGGGTGCTCTGTGGAAATCCAAGCATCGACAGTGCACCAGGGGCTCAGGCTTTCTAGCAAATCTTGTTCTGGCCAACCAAGGCGCATGGCAGAGCCCCTGGCACTGTACACTGGAACCCAATGCCCCCAGGCCGTGGGGGGTCTTATTTTCATCCCAAAGGGCTCTGTCCTGCCGCGGACCCTTTCTCCTATGGGATGTCAAGACCTCGTGGCAGGATGCGACAAGCCTTTCGGCCGAGGGTCTCCAGTTGGTGGACAGAATCAACGAAGAGCAGCCTCGAAGGCTTCTTTCTTTTCTGCTTTTAGAGGACTGAACCTCCTTTCTGTATTTTATTTCCTTTCCTGTAACCTTTGTAATGAAGTAATTACAGTGAATGAAAAGAGCAAACTTTGTGTTCGTATAATGTGTACAAATTCCTGTATTCCCGTTTTTGCTTTCCTTGTACTGCTTTGAGATACTTGTATTTTTGCGCTACTTTTTCGCACTCCAGTGCTTGCACCGTTCTTTCGAAAACTGACATTGGCCGAAATGGATAAGCATTGACCGAGACGAACCGTCTTTTGCCGAGATGGGCCCGGAGTCTCGAGGATCTCGGCTGCGCGAGCCTGAGTACGGGAACGGTCTCGAGGGGTGTATGAACCCGTAATTTAGGAAGCGACTGGATGTATGAATCCGCAGCCTCTTCCAGGGTCATAGACCCGAACTTTAGGAAACGACTGAGTGTATGAACTCGAAGCCTTTTCCAGGGTCAAGGACCCAAACTTTAGGAGACGACTGAGTGTATGAACTCGGAGCCTTCTCCAGGGTCAAGGACCCAAACTTTAGGAGACGACTGAGTGTATGAACTCGGAGCCTTCTCCAGGGTCAAGGACCCAAACTTTAGGAGACGACTGAGTGTGTGAACTCGAAGCCTTTTCCAGGGTCAAGGACCCAAACTTTAGGAAACGACTGAGTGTATGAACTCGGAGCCTTTTCCAGGGTCAAGGACCCAAACTTTAGGAGACGACTGGGTGTATGAACTCGGAGCCTTCTCCAGGGTCAAGGACCCAAAATTGCCGAATTCAGATAAGGAAAGATGACACAGATTGATGGCAAAGGCTGCTTTCATTGATCCTGAGACTCACGTTACATCTTTTCAAAAGTAGAATTTCTTCAAATGGGATGCATTCCATGGTCTCGGTAATGGCTTGCCCTCCAGGTTTTCGAGCTTGTAGGAGGATCGTCCTGCCAGCGAGACCACCCTGAACGGGCCATGCCAGTTCGGGGCCAGCTTTCCTTCGTTTGGATTTCTGTCGCCTGGCAAGGTCTTCTTGAGGACTAGCTCCCCCACGGAGAAACTTCTTTCTCTGACCTTTTCATTGTATCCTCTTGCTAGCCGCTGTTGGTAGTCAGTTAATCGTAGGGCTGCTGCTTCTCGGCGCTCGTCCGCCAGGTCGAGTTCCATTGCTAAATTCGCTTCATTTCGGCCCTGGTCGACCAACTCTGTCCTCAGGGTAGGGAGGCCGATTTCCAAGGGAATGACCGCCTCCACCCCGTAAGCCAGAGAGAAAGGGGTTGCCGAGGTGGATCGCCTTGGAGTTGTTCTGTACGCCCATAGCACGCTGGGAAGCTCCTCTGTCCATCGCCCTTTTGCCTTGTCTAACTGCTTCTTGAGGCCATCCAGGATTATCTTGTTAGAAATTTCGGCCTGGCCATTACTTTGTGGGTATGCTGGGGTGGAGTAATGGTTTTTGATGCCATGCTCTCGGCAGAAGTCCTTGAAGGATTTGGAGTCGAACTGAGTCCCGTTGTCCGAAATTAGGGTCCTGGGGATGCCGAATCTTGTTATAATGTTCTTCCATACGAAGTTTCTGGAATCCCTATCCGTGATGGAGGACAGCGGCTCAGCTTCTATCCACTTCGTGAAGTAATCCGTTGTAACGATCAACCATCTTTTATTTCCCGGAGCTCGGTGAAGAGGTCCCACAATGTCCAGCCCCCACTGAGCGAAGGGCCATGGACTGGAGAGGGGGCTTAGGTCTTTCGCCGGCTGATGAAGAGAGTGGGAGAACTTCTGGCACTTCTCGCATTTCCTGGCGTACACTTGTGCATCCTTTTGCATGTAGGGCCACCAGTAGCCTTGGCTTATTGCCCTGTAGGCCAGTGATCGGCCTCCGATGTGACTGCCACAGATTCCTTCATGGATCTCATACAGGAAATTGTCCACCTTGCTGGGATGGACGCATTGGAGGTATGGACCCGTAAAGGACTTTCTGTAGAGTCTGCCTTCGGGAGATAACCAGAATTGAGCTGCCTTGAGTCTGATTTGATGGGCTTCGATCTTGTCCTCGGGAGCTAGTCGTCCTTCAAGTACGAGATGATTGGGTCCATCCAACTCGGGCCGAGGTCTGTGCAAAGGACTTGCCGAGGTGAGTGGAGTTTAAGCTTGGACCTTGATATCGATCGACTTCGACAGTCCTTCTCTTTCCTGCTTCGACAGCGGAGGCCAGGTTTGCTAGCGCATCAGCATGCGGTGTTGGTGTTACTACACCAAAATAGGATATTAGTAACGCTCAAGGTTTTTGGTAAGTAACGGTTTTTAAGTGTAACGGTTTCCTAACGTTTATGTGCGTTAGCATTGGTTTTAAAGTGTACTTTAATTTTTTTTAATTTAATAATTATTTTGTTAGGGTTTTAAAGCGTTACTGTGTGTTTTTTTTTTGCGCACGAAAATCATCCCACCATTTTTTGTCTTCTCTCCGCGCTACGCCCTCCCTCATTTCCCTCCCTCATTTCCATCCCTCAGTCATTTCTTTCTTTCCCGCCTCTCCTCTCCTCTCCTCTCCTCTCCTCTCCTCTCATCTCCATCGCCATCGCCGACGCCAACCTCTCATCTCCAGAACCCATCTCCTCTCATCCCTTTCTATCTCTCCCTCCCTCTCCAGACCTCTCCCAGGCGCACGACCAGAACCCATCTCCTCTCATCGCCAGCACTGTCAAGCTCACGAAGGAGCCCCAACAGAGCCTTCATCTTCCTTCTCCGCCGCCGAACGCCTCCCCTGCGCTAGGTAAAATCCTCCCTTTCTTCAATGTTCTCTCTCTCTCCCTTGTTCCCCAACTCTCTGTTTCCTCTCTGTCTGATCTCCTCCCTCCCTTCCTCTCTTTTTCTTCTTCCACTGTCTCCCCTCGCCTGCGCACCTGCACAGCACTCCCTCTCTATTTCTTTCATTCATTCTTTCTGATTCCTTTCCTCCCCTTCTTTGCCCGACCACCGAGCAGCATCATCACCACTATTCCAGTGGGCCATCGGTCAAGTGGGCCCCACGATCTTCATCATCCCTAATTTCAAGCTTGATTAGGTTTTGTTAATTGGAAATTTTCCATTAATTAGTGTTAGATGAGTTTTTTTAGCATGTTAAACTCATTACATGTATCTGTTGCCAAGTTCCACATAAATTTAATGATAAAACGAACTCTTACACATTAAATTTACTTCTCAAAATACACATGAGTTTATTTTGTTTATGTGGCATGTAAATTGGCTGCCAGCACAGGAGTGAGAATGGAAAGCATTGAATATAGGCCGATATCCTGTACATCTGCAGCTCAAAGACAAAACATATGAGATTGGAAAGCAAGATATCATAAACAGTACCTGCAAAGATTACCATCAATCTGATCTTCAATTTCATCGGCGGTTGGTTGTGACTTATCAAACATCAATCCATGCATGCTCATTATCTGTGGTCAAAAAAGAAAGAAAAAGAAGTTGCCAATCAAACATGTAGAATGAAAATATGGATAAAGGACTTAGAATTAGAACTTAAAAGCCATTTCTTGTAGTTCAGGTATTAGCTCTCTCTAGAAGCATTGTAAAAACAGATAATTCTAAATGAACAATGGTCTACAATCTTACATGATGTACACTGATCATTGTCCTGGCAGACGGATGACTATTATTTAATTTTACTCAAGTGTATGGGACAGGGAAAAAATAAGAAAACAGTACCCCGCCTACATCTTTCTGCCATAAAAGGTCAACGCGGGTGTATTTTGGGCAGATTTAGATGCACCCTTGAATTCAGACATTGTGCGTGTCACTATATATACATGTTATGTATATGGAGAGAGAGCGAGAGAGAGGTGTGTTAAAGGAGGAAAGAGAGGACAGAGACCCATTGTAAGACAATTACAAACCCACAACAGGGAGAAGCTACTAATTACTGATGCAGAAGGAGCAACCCGGTGCACCCACTCTGTATTAATGTGGACTATCGTTTACATATATTTGGTGTCCATGGTCCAGCAATCCCAACCATTTTGAGGAATCCATTGATCATTGATAGAACACACAAGTAATGTAGCTCTCAGACACCATATGGGTAGCACACATGCCATCATCATCTACTGCATTGCGGAGCAAATGGAAGATAAAAGGCCATTTTAATGTCTTCGCCTTCTAGTCTAACAAGTTTTGCAATGTTACAATATTACTGTTTTAGCTCAATTTTTATATATAGTAAACTTGGCAAAAGTAGGCCAAATCTCCCTGCATCTCTCTGCCCATATGAAAAGATAATGTGTCACAATTTGATAGTTTTAAAAACTGAGCAGTTAACTTTGCATTTCGCTCTCCAATTTAGAACAAGATGCTATGGAGGATTCATTGTAGGACTTTTCCCAGTTCCTCCCATCAAATTCCTTGATCTCAGTATGCACAAGTGTAGCAGGATCGACACACCCGAATGACACCGCAATGCCATCTGGGTTTGACCGTGGTTTGTTTCTAATTCATAGGTTTTGGGCACTAGAGGATCTCTGTTTTTCAACTGAACTATCATTATCATTAGAATGATTCCAAGGTCCCTTGTCCTGGCCACTAGACCATGGGACCAGGCGATTGATCAACTCCCAGTTTTCAAAATAAAATCTATAATAAATTGCTAGTACTAACTCTTCTTGAATTAGGGTCCATTGGATGATCGACCCATTATTTCCAATTCAAAATTTAAGGGAACGGCCACTAGCCTGTAGGTTGTTAGACCAAATTGGAACATTATTTAAAAAACTCAACTCCTTGACTCGGTTTCGAAGGTCATACTCATCTCATGAGGGAAATATAGGAATGGCCTCTTGGTAAAGCATATCTCCTTCCCATCCCCTCCCATCAAGGATAGGTTTGAACCTCCTTTCTTTTGGCAAGTGAATATGTATTTATTTTTATGAATATGCATGTGTTTTTATGGAACTGTAGCTTTGAAATGATTTCATTATTGTTTTAGATTTAATTGTCAAATGGTTTTGATTTATGGAAATTCTTATGAGGTTTCCAATGGCGATGGTCCTTTGGAGCCTTCTTTAGATGGTTTAGAATAATGCAGAGCTCAAGTATTTCACAATTCTTTTAGTAATACACATCACTTTAGGTGTTGTCTCATAAGAGTTTTGTCCATTTTAAATAGGTGAATCATGCTTAGGAAATAGACAAGCAGGTTTACTGAAAACAATTTCCCTCCTATAATATTAATGATTCCAATTTCGTAACATGCAAATTATATCACAATCTTAGGTATTACAAGGTTCTAATATCTGATTTCTCTTGTTTCCATTTATTTATTTATTTAGTTTCCAAGAGTGCTCTTGACTGTATACAGACAGGATCAATGTAATTTGGATAGAGAAATGTAATGATTTATGAAAGCTTTTGTTGCCCTAGGTTTGTGCAAGGGATGTGACCATGAGTCTATACTTTGGATCTTGACATGAGTCTATTATTATTTGGATGTAGAAATGTAATGATTTATGAAAGCTTTTGTTGGTCTATGTTAGTGCTTGACATTTATATTATTATTAGATTAGCCATGGTTATTTACTTCGTGGCTTTCCAAAGTAATGATTAGTAATGATTTATGAAAGCTTTTGTGTCTTTCCGCTAGTTCCTTATTATAATTAACCCTGAGCTTTGAATATAAAGTGAAAGCCAAGCAGAAAACTTCTATACATATAAAATCTTAACACTAAGGCACTAATCTGTACAACTTGCTTTCTTACAGAAAAACCATTTAACTGATGCACTAATGTGTACAACTTATTTCATTTATGCAATTTACTCTCGTCCTTGTTTGACCAAAATAGATACCCATTAAGGATAACCCAAAATGCAATAGCTCAACTCGACAACTTATTATTGGGTTGCAACGAGAGTAATGAATCTTTTCATTAATTTTGCATAGTTAAATGCTATACAGAGTGAGTTAAAGTCATGTTTCTATGTTACTTACTACAAGGTAAGACTTTATGAAACATATTTTGAAGGAAACTTTAAGTTTACATTGTCTAATAGTCGCCAGTTAGTTATTGGTTTGCATGTTTTGTTACATAATGAAGTTTTGTTAATTTGCTTTGATTTTGTTGTGTATGTTGTAGCTTCCCATCTCATTATAAATATAGAACCACGGGGCCCAATTGAATTTTGTTCTGTATCAATTGTACACTTTAATTTTCTTTACTTTTATTTGAAAGAGGAATAAGAATGGAATGGAAGTTGTGGTAAGAGATGAAGCCCTAGCCATCTACCAGATCTGTTACAGTTATGAGAAACGGAATTGGAAAATGCGGTTTCTTGGAAAGTTGCTGGTCATGCACTCTGTTCGCTCTACTCCATAAAACATTAGTAAGCTATGATTCCTTGTTATAAGTGGTTACTGTTCGGGTGTCTTTATGTGGTTTTGATGTTTTAAGACTTTTTTTATAGGTTGTGTGATGTGATGTAGTTTGGACTATTACTACTAGTATAATAAACTTGAAATTGCCATACAAATTGGTTACTTATATGGACTTAATTAATCCAAGAGTTGGTCTCACAATGAGTCCTCCTAGTTTGTGGATTAGGACCTTTTTTGTGGCCTTAAAACAGGATGTTCCTGAAGTTATGCAAATTCCTACATGGAATATTTTACTTTTGTGCTTCCTCTCATCGGGAATTCTACTTTTTCTGTCAATATGTTTTATCTTGATTCATTATAAAGGAAACTTTTTAAAGACATTGACTGTTACAATTACTTATTTGTGTTTACTTGATGTGTTACCTACAGAATTGATGGACCGCGCTCCTGCTTGGTTCTACCGAGGTCGGCGGACGTGGGAGTCCGTCGGGTCCGACCCTTTCGTAACCGGGGGGCAAGGGCGTGCATCAACATTTCTTTTTTTGTGGGTGTGCCAGATTTTCTATTTTACTTGGAATTGCAAATGGTGATCCGGAGATCAACCTTCGCAAGTAAAAAGGAAATCAACTTCTTTCAAGTTTTCCATTGCACATATATTTAAGAAAAGAGACATTTTCTTGATTTGCCGTGAAAGGCGATTTTTTGGCATTTATAGCCGATTTTGGCGTTTATAGCCGATTTTTGGCGTTTATAGCCGATTTTTGGCGTTTATAGCCGATTTTGGCGTTTATAGCCGATTTACAATCCTTATCAACAATGAAAGACAAGAATTGTGATTTTTGTCTCTTTTGAAAAAATACAAACTACAATGAAAAGCAAGAAAAGGAGGATCTAACTTCTCAGGAGATTGTGGGGGACTCGTTTAGATTGACGGTCGCAAGCCATATGTGGGCTTCGCCATCATCCATGCAGATGAGAACAGAGGATGCTATTTGATTCGCTTGGCTTGGCTATAACCTCGAGTTTTTAGAAGACAAAGACCAAAGGAAGGTCCTATGTCCAATAAAAAACCGAGTAGACGGGCTGAAAAGCCACATCTAAGCCATTGGAGGCAGGAGGAGAAGGCAAGGACCTTGGGGGGGGGGGGGGTACCCCCCAAGGGACTTTTATCACCTTGTTGCGGTGGCCGGTGTAGAACTTCCGCAGAGTTTTCTCTCTTTTTCCTTTCTCTGGATTTCTGTCTGTGTGCTTGTGCTTTTTTCTCTGATTTTTCTGATGCTTTCTGATTGTCTGTCTGCTGTCCTTTCTTCTTGGAGAGCTCTCCTATTTATAGGCTTTTAGGTAGCCTTTTAGGAGGGTTTATGGGCTTTTATTGTCATTAAGCCGCATAATGGGAGGAGTTACAAAATTGAATTGTTTATTTTGTAACTCCTTTTTCTTGGCTTCTGATTGGCCGGAGGAGATTGAGGGCATTTAATCGCCTTTAATCGCCATGATGGGAGGAGTTTCATGGGTTAAATGCCATGAATCTCTTGACTTGTAACTCCCGAATGCTTGCTTCTGATTGGGCCGTCCAAAGAAATGGATTAATGACTGTAATAAAGCTAGTCAATTAATCGCATTAAGTGGTCGCCGAGCAGCTGAAGAGTCGCGGGCCGTGCCACGTCTTTTGGAATTCTTCTGTTGATGATCATCGATGGATCTTCATGTAGATCGACATCAGGTGACCATGTAATTTCAGGTGCTTGTTGCCAACAGCGGGTCGGTGCCATCTGTCCTGTCGATTTCTCGATCGGTCGGGTGGAAAGCACACTTTTTTTGGTTGACCGGGTGGCGATCAATACTGTCTTTGATACTCTTGATGATTTACCCGTGTTTTGGACGGATGTCAGAGGACTTGGTGTCCCAAAAGCATGAATTTTGGAAAGTACCAGAGGCTGGGCCCTTCGAATCGCGAAAAAACGGCGAAAACCGGGGTTTCCGGGGCTTTCCCGGCGACCCCGGGGTCCATGGTCGCCGGCGACCCTGGCCCAGGGTCGCAGGGGCCTGCGACCCTGGGGGGTTTTCCCCCTTTCGTGTCCCGTTTTGCGTCCGTTTTTGCTTTTTTCTGATTCTTTTTTCTTCTGTACTTTTCCTTGACATTTTGACCATTTATTGGCCTGATTTCTTTGTAGGGAACCTGATGAGAATCCTTGCATTTTATTTTGCAAAGTTTCCAATTTCCTGAGAAAGCCGAAGACTTTGTCGCGCAGAGTTGCCGATTTCCCGTCAGAAGCTGAAACTAGGTCAAACGATGTCGGAATGACCTGAAATTTGGTGTGAAGTCTCCTGAGCAATAAATAAGACCAACCATAGGCTTTTGTTTGAGTCTCGAAGCCGTTTGGGGTCCTATCACCTGCAGACTTGCTTTTTGTCGCGATGAAGATGTCGCGGTTTGATGTGTGGTCAACCGATGTCCGATTGACTTGAAATTTGACAGGGAACCTATTGGAGTCATTTTAAGATGATCCATAGGTTCTGTCTTGGAAACCATGGTCCCGGAGAGCTTTTGTCGCCGAGAGCTCCTTTTCGGCTGTCGGAGAAGCGAAGTTAGGCCAAATGATTTTGAAATGGCCCGAAACTTCTTGTGTACTCCTCTTTTGGCTGTCTGGAAGAATCTTGCAGTTTTTGTTTGATTCTGACAAGATTTTATTTTTGGAAGCAGCATTGCCTATTTATGGCAGGTTGCGACTTCATGTAGCTCTTTGGATCTTGATGGGGCAAAGTGACATTTTTGGTGTCAACAAATGCCCCCTCGAGGTACAGCGGCGAGTTGCTTAACTTTTGTAGTCGATGTGCCTCGAAGAGATTTTTGAAGGAGAGCCTGTGACTTGACCAAGAGTCTTTGAGCAATCTTTCTTTTTGGTATTTGTAGCCTTCTGAGCTTCCAGGGGAATTTTATGGTAGTGAAAGGGATCACGTACCATCTCGAGGCAAAGTTTTGAAGATGACATCAGGGATGTGGATTTGGGTTTTGACCTTGTGACCTAACAGGCTATATATGGCAGGTTAGGGGGTCGGGTTTGGTTTTGATCGTGTGACCCAACAAGCTGTATGTGGAATGTTGGGGGATCAATTTTGGTTTTGATCTTGTGACCTAACAGGCTGTATGTGGCAAGTTAGGGGATCAGGTTTTGGTTTTTGGTTTTGGTCTTGTGACCTAACAGGCTGTATGTGGCAAGTTAGGGGACCAGGATTTGGTTTGATGGAATGTCAATTTCAAGAATTTGGCTCAATTTGGTAGATGAGGCTGGATGGTTTGATTTTTGGAAGCTCATGGGGCTTGGAATTTTCTTTTGTATGGTCCAATCAACTCAAAAGAGGCATGGAACCATTTTTGTATGCTCTTTGGTAAGAGGGATTTCTCTTTGACTAAAAGCCCAAAATTTATTTCTCTTTTTTTTTTTTTTTTGTGTGTGCCTAGGTGGTCAAACCTGGCTCATATGGGCTAACCCATGGGACCTTAAGCTTTTGAAATGGCTTAGATCTCATATGGTGTCATTTTTGTAAAGAATATCCAAAAATATCTCATTTGGATAGAGAATATCTAAGAATATCTTTACTTGGAGAGAATCTCTCATGATCTCTTTATTTTGGGATAGGATATCTCAAGATATCTTTCTTTGGGAAAGAATCCGTCATAGATTGATTTTTGGGAGAAAATCTCTCAAGATCCCTTTATTTTGGGATAGGATATCTCAAGATATCTTTCTTTTGGGAAAGAATCCGTCATAGATTGATTTTTGGGAGAAAATCTCTCAAGATCCCTTTATTTTGGGATAGGATATCTCAAGATATCTTTCTTTTGGGAAAGAATCCGTCATAGATTGATTTTTGGGAGAAAATCTCTCAAGATCCCTTTATTTTGGGATAGGATATCTCAAGATATCTTTCTTTTGGGAAAGAATCCGTCATAGATTGATTTTTGGGAGAAAATCTCTCAAGATCCCTTTATTTTGGGATAGGATATCTCAAGATATCTTTCTTTTGGGAAAGAATCCGTCATAGATTGATTTTTGGGAGAAAATCTCTCATTGATTTCTTTTTGGGAGAGAATCCCTCAAGATATCTTTCTTTTGGGAAAGAATCTTTCTAATTTCTTTCTTTTGGTAAGGTTACTAATTAGTAACACTTACCTCTTTCTTCTTTCCTTCTTTGGTTTGCTCTCTTCTATAAAAGTAAGGAGGAGGTTGGATCTCTTGCTCTTATTACTTTCTTTTGCAATAATCTCAAGAGGGATTCAAGACCAAGAGCTTTTCTTCTTCAAGATCTTCAAGAGTTTTCTTCTTCTTCTCCATCAATGGCTTCAAGTAAGTTCTTCTTTTTCAAGAAAACTCTATTGTAGGAAAAAAAGTTCTTCTTTCTTTTTTTTTGTTTCTTTCTTTTTCTTTTCTTCTTTTTTTCTTTTTTTTTTTAGCAGAGGAAGACTTGGTGATGCCTGAGGGTCCCAACCGATGAGGTGGTGATGGATCCTGTTGAGGCACCTGAAGAAGAACCGACGGGCTCTGGAGTAAATCCAGAATCTCCAATTGGTACGACTTCTTTTGCTCTTTTTTTTTTTTGTTTGTGACTTGGCTTGTTAACACATTTTTTTGTTGCCAGCTGACTTGCCACAGGGTTCTGATGACTTTGAACCATCGATGGACGCAAATGTTGATGATGCTTTCGATGAGTTCATGGAGGAAGAAAGTGTTCCGCCAGTCGTCGAAGAAGGTATTTTGTAGTTATAACTCTGATAATGATTTTCAAACAGGGTCATATTCATACCTTTTTGTGTTTCCTTTGCAGGTTTTGAAGTGGCAGAGGAGGATCCGTTGCTTCCAGAGCAAGAGATGCCAGAGGTTGATCCAGAGGTAGAGATTCATGGGACCAGCTCTGACAATATTGAGGAGATTCCTCGCGCTGAGATTCCCTCCCGAGCAGGAGCAGCTTCAGCTGGAAAGAGTTCTTTTGTTACTCTTTCAACAGATGATGACATGAGTAGCCGACCAACAGAGTTGGGCGAATCCTCAGCTGGGCCATCTCTTCTTTTTGCGAAGAAGGTGGTGGTGCGAGTCGTGAGCTCTTGGATTGAGACTCTCTTTTCTGGGCACTTGGAAGTCGGATTTGGCATGATCCAGCATGTGCAGGAGATTCTCAGTGATGCTGAAGAGGCTGGTCTGGATGTCACAGGTGCCAGGGCGATCGTTGATAGGATCATTGCACTGGGTGACAAGTGGTTTGAGACCGTGAGTTTGGCTGATGACCAGTTCTTCAAGGAGATGTTCCTGGACCCTGCTGATAAGGCTAAGTCTGACCTGGATGAAGCTACAGAAAGCAGGAAGGTGGCAGTCCGAAAGAAGAATAAAGAAGAGCTAACCATCATCGGGCTGACACATGACCTTAACATCCTTGATAGGGAGGTCGATGAGGCCAGGAAACGTCTTGAGCATTTGCAGGCACAAGTCGCTGCCAAGTGGACTGCCATAATAGAGGCTCGTGACAGGGAGAGTGCCCTGATTCACCAGGTTGCAGATGCCGAACGGGTTCTCAAAAGGAAGTCTGATGAGGATGAACAATGGCAAACTGCTCGAGGTAAGCTTCCTGGTGTGAGAGAAGGGGTACAGCCCACTCCAGCATCTCATGGCAAGTTCCTGAAGAAGCGTGCCTTGGAATCCTTGACGGTTGAGGCTAAAAGTTTGCTTAGGGAGCTGAACTCTTGGCTGGAGACCATTTTTGATTGAGCTCCTGTATACAGAAACCATCCTTCTTTCTTTTCTTTTTTTTTTTGGTACCACTTGTATTTTTTTGGTACTTATTTTTTATAGTGCTTGTGAACACTCTTTTTTTTTTGGTACCACATGTATTTTTTTTTTTGTACTCTTTTTTTGTTATTTTTTTTTTGTAGTGCTTGTGAACACTTTCTTTTTTTTTTTGTTATCCCTACGCTCACTTTAATCTTTTTGTGATAAAAGTAATTGCTAAATGGGATGCTTTTCTTTTTTTGTTATCCCTACGCTCACTTGAATCTTTTTGTGATAAAAGTAATTGCTAAATGGGATTGATTTTTTTTGTTATCCCTACGCTCACTTGAATCTTTTTGTGATAAAAGTAATTGCTAAATGGGATTTGATCAAAAGGTTGTCATTTTGTGAAAATCTTTTGTCAAATGATTGTTTTGGCATGAAAGCCAGGTTTTTGTTTGTGGCATGGAAGCCAATTTTGGCATGAGAGCCAGCTTTTCTTGTGGCATTGATAGCCGAGTTTTTTTGTTTGTGGCATCTATAGCCAATTTTGGTGGCATTGATAACCTGTTTTGTTTTGGTGGCATTGATAGCCATTTTTTTTTTTGAAATCCAAGTTTTTTGTTTGTGTGGCATTGATAGCCGGTTTTGTTTTGGTGGCATTGATAGCCGGTTTGTTTTATGGCATTTATAGCCTGTTTGTGGCATTTATAGCCTGTTTTGATGGCATTTATAGCCGGTTTGGTTTTCAAAAAAAAAATGCAAGTATCGACTAAAAGTCGCCTCCCTGCTGAATGTTCTTGCAAGTATCGATGGAATGTCGCATCCTTGCTCATTCGGTTGCGAGTATCGATGGAATGTCGCATCCTCGCGGATTTGGGTGCAAGTATCGATGGAATGTCGCATTCTTGCTTTTCAAAAAATTTGGTTTTGCGGGTACTGACTTGATGTCGTTTCCCCACGATTCTTGAAATTTGTGGTTTTCTCGAACCTTTGGGTTATGGATATCAACTGAAATGTTGCGTCTCCATGGGTTTTTTTTTTTTTAGGTTTTTTCGAACCTTTGAAATTTGGGTTGTGGATATCAACTGAAATGTTGCATCTCCACAGTTTTTTAGGTTTTTTCGAACCTTTGAAATTTGGGTTGTGGATATCAACTGAAATGTTGCGTCTCCACAGTTTTGGATTTTGCAAGTATCGACGAAATGTCGCTTCCCTGCGATTTTGGAAGTGTCGAACGTGGTTCGCTTGCTTCCGATTTGTGCGAGTATCGACTAAGCGTCGCTTCCTCGCGGTTTTTGAAAAACCATTTTTTTTTGTTTAAAGACACGAGGGTCATAAGTTTTGACCTAAAACCATTTTGGCGGTAAAAGGCAGGGTGGACTAGGGTGGAAATCCCTGAATCCGGATTTTGTTTCAAACCATGAATTTTGGGTTCAAGGGTTGAAAATTTTGGTCAAGTTAGGGAAAGGTTCCTAAACTTGGATTTTTTTTTTTGAACAATGAAACGATGAAAGTAAGCATTGTTTTAGATTTCTAGAAATTTCAATATTTGACATGAAAATTCTAAAAAAGGGTGGGTTTAGCGAGCGTGTACCTGGAAACCGGTTTTGGCCGTACAGGCATTGCTCTTACCCAGTTGGGTAAGTCTTCAAGGGTAGTACCGCTTTAAGAACTTGCCGTTGATGGGCAGCATACATCTGTCACCTTCCATGTTTAGGAGTGCGTATGCGCCATTGGAGAAAACTTTGTCGATGACGTAGGGTCCCTCCCATTTCGGCTCAAATTTGCCTTTGGACTTGTGAGCGAAGACCATTGGTCTTTTTACCGCAATAACCAAGTCATTCTTTTTGTAGGCGCGTTGCCTGACCTTTTTATCGAAAGATCCTGCCATACGTGCTTGGTAAAGTTCAATGCTTTGTTGAGCTTCGAGCCGTCTCTCATCGAGATTGTCCAGCTCATGGAGTCGCAATTTGACATTGCTTTCTTGAGTCATGTCATTTTGCAAGGATACCCTCAAGGAAGGAATTTGTACTTCCAAGGGCACGACAGCTTCGCATCCATAGACGAAGGAGAATGGTGTGCTATGGGTTGGTCCTCGAACGGTGGTTCGATAGGCCCACAAAGCTTCAGACATTTTGTCGCTCCAGTCTCTTTTGTGATTAGAGACCATTTTTTTGAGGATTTTGCAGAGTGTCTTGTTGAAAGCTTCTGCTAACCCGTTTGCTGCCGGATTGTATGGAGTCGAAGGACAGCTTTGGATTTTGTATTTGTCGCAGAACCTGTAGAATCGATGATCCCGGAACTGTGGTCCGTTATCATGGACGAATTTTTTGGGTATGCCGAAACGACAAATGATGTTGGTGCGCAGGAACTGAAGGACTGATGAGGTCTTCATTTCGTTAAACGCAAATGCTTCTGACCACTTGGAGAAGTAATCCGTAGCGGCGAAGATGAAGCGATGACCTTTGCTTGAAGGGGGAGAAATAGGACCTATGATGTCCATACCCCAGGCTTCGAAAGGCCATGAGATCGCTGTAGGATGCAGCCATTCTGGAGGCATGTGAATGTAATCTCCATGAACTTGGCATTGTTGGCAGCGCTTAGCAAATTGCATTGCGTTAGCTACCATGGTAGGCCAGTAATATCCTAACCTTTTTATCTGATCATAGAGCTTAGGTCCAGCCTGATGAGCTCCACAAAGACCAGCATGAACTTCTTTGAGTGTTTCTTCAGCCTCTTGTTGTGACAAGCAGCGTAGAAGTACTCCGTTGAAGGATTTCCTGTAAAGGATTTTTGAAGGAATATCCAAATGGAAGCTTGGGGTTCGCCTTTGGATGCTTACCCGTTCTTTTGGATCTTCAGGTAGGATTCCGAACATAATGTAATCAATGAACGGATCCCTCCAGTCGCCAATTGAAGTTTGAAGGATTGAAATCCGACTTCCGACCACTTGGTGGCATTCAGCAACTGCTTGGTGTGTGTTAAGAGGAGGAAGGATTCTCCTTTCACACACTGTAATTTGCATGTTTTCCCCTTCCTGGATTGCCATGGATGCGGCAAGTCCGGCTAGGGCATCTGCACGTATGTTTTCACCTCTACGAATGTGGGTGATGTGACAGATGTCAAACTTTTGCAGAAGTGATTGTGCCTTGTTGTAGTAGGGCAACAAATCTGGCTTCCTGACTTCAAATTTCTGATTCATCTGGTTGACGATCAGTTGAGAGTCTCCAAAGACTTCCAGCATGGTGATACCGGATTCGATGGCGAGTTCCAATCCTAAGATCAGAGCTTGATATTCAGCTGCATTGTTTGTGCATGGTTCCAGTAGCGAGAAAGCGTGTGGAATCATGTATTTGTTGGGGCTAACAAAGAGGATGCCAACTCCCGAGATCAGCTGTCTTTTTTCATTTGTCCTGGTTGCACCGTCAAAGTACATGTCCCAGGAGGCACTTTGTGAGAAAGTCTCCACATTGTAGACTGGTTCGTCTGGGAGATCATCTCTGAGTGGAGAATCTTTAGGCAATGGATGCTCTGCGAGGAAGTCTGCTAGAGCTTGCCCTTTGATTGCTTTTTGTGGTACATACCTAATATCAAATTGTGACAGAAGGATGGACCATTTTGCAAGTCGAGCATTGAGAGAACCTGCCTTTGTGACAAGGACCTTCAAGAGGTTGACCCTCGAGACCAGGTAGACTGTGTTGGAAAGCAAGTAGTGACGCAGCTTTTGTACGGCGAACATCACTGCAAGACATTCTTTTTCGACTGGAGAGTAGCGATGCTCTGCACCTACTAGCATGCGGCTGAGGTAATATAGAGCAGCTTCTTTTCTTTGATCATTTTCTTGCGCAAGCAGAGCTCCCAGAGAGTGATCAAGGGCTCTTGTGTACAAGATGAATGGTTTTCCAGTGGTAGGAGCAGCTAACACTGGAGGTTTTGTCAGGTATGACTTGATGTCTTGGAAAGCAGCTTCACAGTCAGCATCCCAGACAAAGTTTACACCTTTTTCATCAACCGAGAGAATGGACGGCATTTCCCCGAAAGATTGGAGATGAACCGTCTGATGTAGGCCAATCTCCCTTGAAGCCCTTTGAGTTCTCTCAAGGTTCTTGGAGAGGGCATTTCTAGAATGGCTTTGACTTTTATGGGGTCAAGCTCTATTCCAGCTTTCCGAACTAAGAATCCGAGGAACTTACCCGACGAGACGCCGAAGAAGCATTTCAATGGATTCATTCGCAGTTTGTGTTTGCGAAGCCGGAGTGTAAGTGCTCTCATCAGACGATGCTTCGGAAGAGCTATAATCCCGAATTATCACATTACAGGAAGCTCTGATGGGAGACGTTGCCTGATCGGAGTCAGACTCATCCTCGGATGTGAGAGGATCGTCTATCCAGCAATTTTCTCCATTTTTAGGAGTTAAGGGAGGATGTACCTGGTGGTCTTCAGGGACTTCAGGCTCTAGATTGCGAGGAGGCTCGTTGACGCGGTCTTGCTCTTGTTCTAGAGCGAGTCGCTGCAAGATCCTTGCATATTCTTCAAGATCAGGCATGGGAGCCGGATCTTCTTCTTCATCATCTATTTGTGGCTCAACATTGTTGATTTCCACTGGAGTGATGAGAGGTGCTGGTTCAGCAACATTTTCTTATACAGCTTCTTGGTCTTCTTCATCATCAGACCAGGATCCTTGTGGCTGTAGGGGGTTATACCAGATTACTGGCATAAGATGAGACTCAGGAACCCATTCTTCATCGGAGAGATATTCTCCTGTTTCAAGGGACTCCTCCCACTCATCTGTGTAGTTGGATTCGAATCCATCATCGGTGTCGCTGGACTCGTTTCCATCAATGGAGAATCCAACTACTGAATTGCAAGAGTATGATGCCTCCTGCATGGCTTCTTTAAATTGAGGTGGCATGAAATCACTGAGAGTGAATTTCCTTACCCCCTTTGAAATCTCTGGAAGGGATGTTTTTGTTACCTCCAGTGAAGTGGTAGAGGAAGCCTCTGCCTTTTCTTTGACCTCTAGTTTTGGCTGGGTCTTCTCTTGCCGTTTGAGCTTGAGGAGATGTTTCCTAGCCTGCCTTCGCTGTTGAGCTGTAGGCTTTGTTTTCACGACCTCCCAATTTTCATCTTCCAGGAGATCGGGATGTACCCACATCGGTTGTCCGTCTGGTGTCGGGTAAGGAACCAGTTCCTCGGACGCTTCGATTGAGTTTATCACCTTGAAGGAAGTAGTGATCTTCTTCTTCGGTGATCTTGAAGTTTGTCCACATGTCACCATGTTGACGGAGGCAGACCCATAGTTTTTGTCAAAGGTAATGACTCCGTTTTTCCACATCTCATTTGTTTTCTCTCTCACAACGAAGCATTGATTGAGAGGATGCGAGATCATCTGGTGGTATGGACAGTACCGAGGATCATTGGTTTTGCCAACATCGCCCGGTCTTTTTGGTTCAGGCAAGGTGAGCTTGCCGTTTGCCACAAGAGCCCCGAAGATTTCATCAACATCTTCATCAAACGGGTATTTCTTCTCTACTCGTTCTTTGAAGGCATCAGAGAGTTCAGGTCTCTTACCAGCAGCTTTGTTTTCAGCTTTCTTTGATGGCTGAGGAGCTGACTTGGTCTGCACATTGAGGACCTCTTTCTTCTTTGGTTTAGAGGTTGCAATGGCGGTTGGCTCTTTTCTTGATGATTTCTGACTGTTGAGGTCTTTAATCACCGTTTCAGCTTCCATGGAAGCTTCTAGGAGTTCTCCCAGGTTTTTTGATTTGTTGCCGATGATCATGGAGCGGATTCTGGCTCTCATGTTGTTTCGGCAGATGTCGACTAGCGACGCTTGTGGCAATACATCAGAGCATTTGTATGCCATTGCTTTCCACTTGTGAATGAAGTCATATGTTGATTCATTCTCCCCCTGTTTTAGGCTGCACAGCTGAGCCATAGTAGCGGGGTGATCCTCACCTTTGAAGTGAGTCAGGAAGCGTGTCTCTAGCATGGCCCAGTTTTGGATTGAGTCCTCAGGCAGAGTGGAGTACCAATCGAAGGCCGTACCTTTTAGGGTACTTGCAAAGAGGCGGATCTTGAGTGCATCTTGATCCGCGATAGCTCCCGTCAGGATCTTGAAGTGGATGACGTGCTGTCTGGCTGATCCTTTCCCTGTATATGTTTGGAGAGTAGGATGCTTGAATTTGGTGGGGAACGGGACCGAGTCCATCCATAAGGGATATGGTGGCTTGATCCCATGCTCTTTGAGTATATCCTCTTCTTTTGCTTTGGCGAGGATACCGTCTACGTCCTTTTTGGTAAGGGCGCGTGACTCATTTTCTTCTTTATTTACCTCGTCGTCTTGATGATTCGGAGGAGGTTCATTGTTCGCCTGATTTTGGAAGGCGAGGAGAAGGTTTTCCATCAGAGTTTCAATCCTCTGCTGGCCCTGTTCCAACTGCTGGATGCGGGTGATCGCATCTTCTGGAGGTGGATTGCGGGGTGGTGGCTCAGAATTTGTAGCCAAGACATTCATCCTTCGTGATTCGAACGAAGAAACTGTCCTGGTGACTGAGCTGGGGCTCATTCTTTTTGAAGAAGAGCTTGAGGAAGGATCACTCTGCTGTCCTTTGCTTGAAGGAGCAGGGGATTCTTCTGAATGTCTTCTTGTCCTTGAGACGCTGCGGGTCATTGGACGTCGGACATAGATTTTTGTTGCTGATTTTTGGCGCCTTCTGGTTTTTCCAACCATATGGACGGCAGCAACTTGGTTGGGCCTTTCTTTTTCGACCCATTTGGGAGAGACTTGAAGTGTGGGAGGCTGGGTCCTTTGCTTCTGTAGTCTCTTTTGTCGGTACGACGCGCGGCGGCGTATACGACGAGCAATTTGAGCTTCGGTCAGCTCTGACTGGGCTTTTACGATGAAGGATGTGCTCCCTCGGGCGCAGCAGCCGAGCCTGTCTTCTCTGTAGCTGGGCAAGGACAGGATGCGAACCCTATCGTTTGCCTGTTGCAGCGAAGCTTTGAATTTTTGAAGTTCGGCCCCTGTAGATATGAAGGGTCGAACTGCAGGTTTGTAGGCCTTAGCAGGTGCTTGTGGAGGCCTTGTGATGCATGACTTGATTTTGGGCTTGTAGGAACAAGCCGGCTCATGCTGGGTTGACTTGGAAGTCAGGTTGGAGATGGGTCTCTCCTCTTTCATGTAAGCAAGAGGATAGAACTGGTTCTCCTTGAGTGGGGCCAGGAATGCTGGCTTAGTGGATGCCTGGGACCTTCTCTGTTTTGGTGAAGGTCTTGGGGACCAAGTCTTGGGGTAGACCTGGTTGTTTGTAGGTTGAGGCTTCGTGGGGCTGCCACGGGCTTCAGGCCTTCTGGTGCTCGCCTTTGGTGTCACGGTAGTGACACGTTGAGAGGCGAGTTTCTGCTTCTTGGAGGGAGCAGTTTGTTCCTCGGGAAGTGGGAATGGTCCCAGCGTCCCGAAGACGATAGTCCGGGGAGTCGAGGTCGACCCGGAGTTCACAGAGTTGCCGAGGGAGTTGACATTTCGGCAGCTGATGGGGCGCTTGTAGGTGCGCGTGGTTTGCTTCTGTTGAAGCATGAGTTGGTGCTTGCTTTCGTCGAAAGTAATGGTTAGTGAAGCTGCCATTGTTAGTTTTTTCGAAAATTTCTGAAACAAGACCACATCCATTAGTAATCACAAGAATATAATGATCATAAATGGGAAGTTCTATGGTTTCGTCTTTTCAAATTGCTCGAGGTAGATGACCCAAACAATATGAGGAAGGCAAAATGCCATAGAGGGTACAATTGTTCTGATCGCAGGTGTGGTAAGCCCGGAATGGGCATCCCAGTGACTGCTAGAAGCAATTGTGAACTTAAATTCGACTCATCGAGAAGCAGAGCTTGCTCGAGGTAAGAAGAATATAAAGTTGGAGTTACAGATGTGCTGGTCGCAATACAGTAGACCCTGAAAGGGCGTACTAGTACCGCTAGACACAAATGTTTTGAGACCGCATCTATGAGATGAGATTCTCTGTTTTGAAAGGTCAAGATTGGATTCATCAAAGAGAGCAGATGGTATTCCAATCTGAACACGGGCTCAGCGATTTCCGCGAGCGCCAGTGCTCAGAAAGAAATGAACCATGATTTCTCGGATCTGAATCTAAAAATGACGAGTTTTTTTTTTTGAAAGGCCAATATCGGGTTCATCAAAGAGAGCAAAAGGCACTCCAATCTGAACACGGGCTCAGCGATTTCCGCGAGCGCCAGTGCTCAGAAAGAAGAAAACCAAGATTTCTCCAATCTAAACCCAAAATGACGGAAGTTTTTTTTTTTTTTTGAAGTTTTTTTTTTTTGAAGATTTTTTTTAAAAAAAAAATCTTTTTTTTTTATTTTATTTTTTTATTTATTTTTTATTATTTTTTTTAAGATTTTTTTTTTGAAATTTTTTTTATTTTTTATTTTTTATTTTAAAATTTTTATATATTTTTATTTATTTATTTTTTTTATTTAAAAGACGAGAGAGTACACATAGGCCTCCTAACCCGGTCTTATGAAATCTTGATTGATAGAATTGCCCCCAGGTAAGGGTAGGATTACTTAATGAACCCGTTTGGAGGACCCTTGCCTAGAACAGTCAAGCTGTCTCCACACTCTGGACAAGGCTTTTCTTTGAATCAACCATGATCAAAGAACACAGTTGGTTTAACCTTAGTGGTCTATGTCTTTTTTTATATATATATATATATTTTTATTCTTAATGAACTCATCGAAGAGAAACCATGGCCCAAAACCTTAGTCGAACAGGCTCAACATTTCTGCAAGCGCGATGAACGATAGGAACGGATCAAGGTTTCTCAATTTTGAATCCAAATTGAGAAATCTAAAATTTTTTTTATATATATATATATATATATTTTTTTAGATTTTTAATGAACTCATCGAAGAGAAACCATGGCCCAAAACCTTAGTCGAACAGGCTCAACATTTCTGCAAGCGCGATGAACGATAGGAACGGATCAAGGTTTCTCAATTTTGAATCCAAATTGAGAAATCTAATTTTTATATATATATATATTTTTTGATTTTTAATGAACTCATCGAAGAGAAACCATGGCCCAAAAACCTTAGTCGAACAGGCTCAACATTTCTGCAAGCGCGATGAACGATAGGAACGGATCAAGGTTTCTCAATTTTGAATCCAAATTGAGAAATCTAATTTTTTATATATATATATATATATTTTTTTTTTGATTTTTAATGAACTCATCGAAGAGAAACCATGGCCCAAAACCTTAGTCGAACAGGCTCAACATTTCTGCAAGCGCGATGAACGATAGGAACGGATCAAGGTTTCTCAATTTTGAATCCAAATTGAGAAATCTGATTTTTTTGTTTTTTTTTTTTAAAAAAATTTTGTTTGAAAAGAGAAAGAGTGGAAATAAATTCAAAGAATTAGAAATTTCCAAACAAAAAATCTCATCTCATTTTTTTTTTTTTTTTTGCGGAATTCAACATAGGCCACCAATTATAAAGTAGCCAAGGAATCGAGAAAAGAAATATAAGCATAGAGCAAAATATATGATATGCAAATATTTCATTTCTAGCATCGTGTTCTCAAATAAACGAGTCCCACCGGGTGATGCCAGCTTGATGGACCGCGCTCCTGCTTGGTTCTACCGAGGTCGGCGGACGTGGGAGTCCGTCGGGTCCGACCCTTTCGTAACCGGGGGGCAAGGGCGTGCATCAACATTTCTTTTTTTGTGGGTGTGCCAGATTTTCTATTTTACTTGGAATTACAAATGGTGATCCGGAGATCAACCTTCGCAAGTAAAAAGGAAATCAACTTCTTTCAAGTTTTCCATTGCACATATATTTAAGAAAAGAGACATTTTCTTGATTTGCCGTGAAAGGCGATTTTTTTTGGCATTTATAGCCGATTTTGGCGTTTATAGCCGATTTTTGGCGTTTATAGCCGATTTTTGGCGTTTATAGCCGATTTTGGCGTTTATAGCCGATTTACAATCCTTATCAACAATGAAAGACAAGAATTGTGATTTTTGTCTCTTTTGAAAAAATACAAACTACAATGAAAAGCAAGAAAAGGAGGATCTAACTTCTCAGGAGATTGTGGGGGACTCGTTTAGATTGACGGTCGCAAGCCATATGTGGGCTTCGCCATCATCCATGCAGATGAGAACAGAGGATGCTATTTGATTCGCTTGGCTTGGCTATAACCTCGAGTTTTTAGAAGACAAAGACCAAAGGAAGGTCCTATGTCCAATAAAAAATCGAGTAGACGGGCTGAAAAGCCACATCTAAGCCATTGGAGGCAGGAGGAGAAGGCAAGGACCTTGGGGGGGGGGGGGGTACCCCCCAAGGGACTTTTATCACCTTGTTGCGGTGGCCGGTGTAGAACTTCCGCAGAGTTTTCTCTCTTTTTCCTTTCTCTGAATTTCTGTCTGTGTGCTTGTGCTTTTTTCTCTGATTTTTCTGATGTTTTCTGATTGTCTGTCTGCTGTCCTTTCTTCTTGGAGAGCTCTCCTATTTATAGGCTTTTAGGTAGCCTTTTAGGAGGGTTTATGGGCTTTTATTGTCATTAAGCCGCATAATGGGAGGAGTTACAAAATTGAATTGTTTATTTTGTAACTCCTTTTTCTTGGCTTCTGATTGGCCGGAGGAGATTGAGGGCATTTAATCGCCTTTAATCGCCATGATGGGAGGAGTTTCATGGGTTAAATGCCATGAATCTCTTGACTTGTAACTCCCGAATGCTTGCTTCTGATTGGGCCGTCCAAAGAAATGGATTAATGACTGTAATAAAGCTAGTCAATTAATCGCATTAAGTGGTCGCCGAGCAGCTGAAGAGTCGCGGGCCGTGCCACGTCTTTTGGAATTCTTCTGTTGATGATCATCGATGGATCTTCATGTAGATCGACATCAGGTGACCATGTAATTTCAGGTGCTTGTTGCCAACAGCGGGTCGGTGCCATCTGTCCTGTCGATTTCTCGATCGGTCGGGTGGAAAGCACACTTTTTTTGGTTGACCGGGTGGCGATCAATACTGTCTTTGATACTCTTGATGATTTACCCGTGTTTTGGACGGATGTCAGAGGACTTGGTGTCCCAAAAGCATGAATTTTGGAAAGTACCAGAGGCTGGGCCCTTCGAATCGCGAAAAAATGGCGAAAACCGGGGTTTCCGGGGCTTTCCCGGCGACCCCGGGGTCCATGGTCGCCGGCGACCCTGGCCCAGGGTCGCAGGGGCCTGCGACCCTGGGCCAGGGTCGCAGGGGCCTGTGACCCTGGCCCAGGGTCGCAGGGGTCTGCGACCCTGGGGGGGTTTTCCCCCTTTCGTGTCCCGTTTTGCGTCCGTTTTTGCTTTTTTCTGATTCTTTTTTCTTCTGTACTTTTCCTTGACATTTTGACCATTTATTGGCCTGATTTCTTTGTAGGAAACCTGATGAGAATCCTTGCATTTTATTTTGCAAAGTTTCCAATTTCCTGAGAAAGCCGAAGACTTTGTCGCGCAGAGTTGCCGATTTCCCGTCAGAAGCTGAAACTAGGTCAAACGATGTCGGAATGACCTGAAATTTGGTGTGAAGTCTCCTGAGTAATAAATAAGACAACCATAGGCTTTTGTTTGAGTTTCGAAGCCGTTTGGGGTCCTATCACCTGCAGACTTGCTTTTTGTCGCGATGAAGATGTCGCGGTTTGATGTGTGGTCAACCGATGTCCGATTGACTTGAAATTTGACAGGGAACCTATTGGAGTCATTTTAAGATGATCCATAGGTTCTGTCTTGGAAACCATGGTCCCGGAGAGCTTTTGTCGCCGAGAGCTCCTTTTCGGCTGTCGGAGAAGCGAAGTTAGGCCAAATGATTTTGAAATGGCCCGAAACTTCTTGTGTACTCCTCTTTTGGCTGTCTGGAAGAATCTTGCAGTTTTTGTTTGATTCTGACAAGATTTTATTTTTGGAAGCAGCATTGCCTATTTATGGCAGGTTGCGACTTCATGTAGCTCTTTGGATCTTGATGGGGCAAAGTGACATTTTTGGTGTCAACAAGAATGTCTCAGCCGATTCTAAAAGAATGGATGAATGAAACAGATAGACTTGGGAGTGTGTACAGGCAGGGGGTTTCGGATTTTATTCTATTTGCTAGTGGCAGAGACCAAACATCGACCACGTGTCCTTGCCCTTGTAAAAAATGCCGAAATGGTAAAAGGTTTGCATATGATATAGTTAGAAAACATTTGATTCTATACGGTATAGAATCAACATATCGTGTATGGGCTTTACATGGCGAGAACCCATATAAGGATCGAATGGTAAACCAAGTTGAAAAGGAAAATAGTGAGGCAGAAGGACTAGGGATGGAGAATTTTGTTGATGTTGCTTATGGCGTGCATGAAGAGTTAGCAGATGATTTGAATGAAGGTGATGGAAGTCAGGCTGAAGATGTTGAACACCCTGTTGTTCTAGAGCCTGATTTGGGTAAAAGGTATCATGAATATAAGAAAAAAGCAGAAGAAAAATTATATCCTTCATGTGAGGCTCCTGTAACAACTCTTTCTGCAATTGTAGACCTTCATAACTTGAAGAAGCAGTATAAGTGGTCGGGAAATAGTGTGACTGCACTTTTGTCTCTGTTAAAAACATGGTTGCCAGACGGAAACACTTTGCCTTCTAAGTATCCTGTAATGAAGGCAATGTTAAAAGATCTGGGAATGAAAGCTGAATGTATAGATGCCTGCGAAAATAACTGTATGTTGTATTGGAAGACCAAAGCTGATTTAACGGTGTGTAGTCAATGTCAAACACCTAGATACAAAGTGAAGGAGGGGAAAATGGGGAAGAAAGAAACAAAAGAGGCGAGAAAAGTATTGAGACATTTTCCATTGATCCCAAGACTCAAAAGGCTGTACACAATACCATGGATAGCGCGTGAAATGACATGGCATGATAGAGCTACACCTTCTTGGAATTATATGAGGCATCCAATCGATTCGCTTCAGTGGAAGTCATGTAAAGATGATTGGCCAGATTTTGCTAAGGAAGGGCGTAATGTCTGGCTTGGAATTGCAACTGATGGATTCAATCCACGTGGAGTTCAATCCACTGGTTACAGTTGTTGGCCTGTTTACTTGGTGCCTTTTAATCTCCCACCGTCTTTGTGCATGAAATCTGAGTTCCATATGATGTCATTGTTAATACCTGGGCCGAAAGCGCCGAGTCAAAACATCGATGTATTCCTTCAACCGCTAGTTGAGGAGTTACAACAGTTATGGGAAGAAGGGGTTGCAGCTTATGACATGCACAAAAGAGAGCATTTTACTTTAAGGGCAATGTTGGTGTGGGGCATTCATGATTTTCCGGCATATGGCAACTTATCAGGCTGCGTAACACATGGTTACAAAGCTTGTCCTATTTGTGGTGATGAAACTCCGTCTATGCACCTTGAGAATGCGAGGAAGATCGTCTACACAAATTACCGCATGTTTCTTAAATCTGATCACCCGTTTAGGCAAGGCAAATACTTAGGGCTGAAGACAAAGGAGTTAAAACCCCCTCCAACAAGGTTAAAGGGAGAAGTGATTGAGAAAAAGCTAAGCCGTGTCCACTATGTACCTGGTAAAGTCTTAAAAGGTACCAAACGGAGTACTGATAATTTGGATGTGGTTGATAATGGAGATGATGAAGATGATGAAGATGATGAAGTTACTGAGGCATGGTATAAAAGGTCTATTCTTTTTGATTTGAAATACTGGCCGAAACATACAATTCGACATGTTATTGATGTGATGCACACTGAAAAGAATGTCGCAGAACACCTATTAAATGCAATTTTGGACAAGAAAGGAACAAAGGATACAGTACAGGCGCGAGAGGATTTAAGGAAAATGGGGATTCATAGTGGCCAGTGGATGCAAACAGACCCAATTACTGGGAGATCTGTAAAACCAAAGGCCCCATTTGTCTTGAATAAAGATGAGAAGTTAGAGTTCTGCAAAATTTTGAAAGACTTGAAGCTTCCTTCAGGGTTTTCCTCGAACCTAAAAAACATTGTCACTTTGAGTCCTCCTGGTTTGCTTACAATGAAATCACATGACTATCATGTGATTATGTGTTATTTGCTCCCGGTTTTGCTTCAACACGCTTATCCAAAACACCGTGACTTGCGAAGAGCTATTCACCAGATTAGCTTATTCTTTAACCTCCTTTGTTCGAAAGTCGTCATCAGACATGAAATTCAGGCTGCAAAATACATGGTTGCAGAGGCATTGTGTGTGTTGGAAAAATATTTTCCAACATCTTTTTTTGATATCAGCATCCACCTCATGGTTCATTTGGCTGATGAAGGGTTAATTTGTGGACCTGTTTATCCCAGGTGGATGTTTCCGTTTGAACGGTATGTATAATTTCCTTTATTTTTTATTTGATTTTTAGCTGCAACTATGACGAACCAACGAAGTCCTTTTTTTTATTTTTTAATTTAATAGGGCAATGAAGGAGTGCAAAAATATTCCTAGCAATAAACGATATGTCGAAGGCTCCATTGCAGAGTCCTATATTGTTTCTGAATCCGTTAGGTATGCTATGGAGTACATGCCAAATTCACGAGATGGAAACCACAAAGCTACTCGTGAGGCATTTCTAGATGAAGATGGCGAGTATAGTGATGAGGGGCCAATACTTGAGGGTAAAACTGTGACCCTAGGCAAGGAACAATGGATACAAATACGTAGATGGGTCCTTTTTCGACTAGACGTTGAAAAGCTTGATGAACACTACAGGTTTAATTTCTTGATACATTTGGCTTAAAAACTTACTACTCTAGAATGTTGTAAATACTTGTGTCAAACTGTATGAACAATTTGCAGTGAGTATCGTGCCATGCAAGAAACTACTCGTGGTAAAAGAAAGGGAATACCAAAGACAGAAGTGGAGATACAGACTGAGTTCATTGCTTGGTTATATGACAAGGTATTGTTATATATATTATGCTTAATATGAATTTAAATCTAGTTGGTGATATCTTTCTAAATGGTGGTTTTTGTCATTTCACAGTTGTTGGCTGCAAAAGACACGGACTGTGACTTATGGCGATTTGTTGTGGGACCATTATTCAAAGCTAAAACATATAAAAAGTACCGTGTTAATGGTTTTGTGTTCTCTACTAGGTCGCATGACGAAACAGTTGCCACACAAGACAGTGGTGTTTGTATGAATGCAATCACTGCATTTACATCAAGTAGGAAGGACAAAAATCCCATTAATGCATCAACCAATTGGTATGGGGTTATTGAAGAGATAATAGAGTTGGACTATACAACCTTTCGTCATGTTGTCTTTTACTGCAATTGGGTGAGGGTGGAGGACAAGACCAATGGTTGTAAACTTTGTCCAGATTCTAATTTGGTGATGGTTAATCTCAATAGGCTAAAGAGTATCAATAATTCTTTTGATGAGCCGGTGATTCTTGCATCTGAGGCTAGTCAAGTATTTTACTCGAAGGATTTGAGAAATCCTAATTGGTGGGTAGTCATACATTCGCCTAGGCGATTGACAAGTGAAGTGGATGATCTAGATGCACCAACAGTCTTCCAATCTATTCTCGACGACCAACCTAGTTTGGAGTCGTTGATGCAAAGTCTAACCTGATTGTAATAGTTGCACACTTTTAATAATTGGTGAGACGTACTTTTACATGCAAAATTTTTCATTTTCTACATTTAGATATAAATATTCCTTTTCAGTTTGCTTTAGTTATAAGTTTCTCATGTAATAGTTTATACTAACAATCCTTTGTCAAATACTAGGCTATTTTACAATGGCATCAGGTCAATCACGCCTTATTGCTTCCCAACCTTCTAGTTCAGCGCCACTTCCATCTCATAATTCAACTTCGGGAGCCTCACCAGCAACAGGAACCATTAGTAAGTTACCTATAGAGTTCAATGTGGACGGCATTGCCGTGGGTCCTAACCATGCCAAATGGAATTCTCGTGTTGGTTATTACGTTCGAGCTCGTATTCCAATTCATTACAAGGACTGGAGGAAAATAGATGGAAGCTTTAAAAATGATGTTTGGAATGAATTAATGGTAAGGTTTACATGTGCATTTGATGTTTTGGATACACATATCCGACATTTGCTTATGACTAATCTTTTTTCCTGAAGATCTAATCTTTTTTACTTGTTGTATGTAGCAAGAATTTGGGCCTAATGTTCCCCAATCAGCGGCACGCCAAGCAGTAGAAAAGGACTTTCCCCAAAAGTTCAGATCAGCAAAGTATGCCTTACGGAAAGAGATTTTGAGAAAGTGCGGGGGTGTGGAAGAAGCTATTGCAGCATGCCCATTGGGTAAAGATCCAAATCATTGGGCAATGTTTGTTAGAAATGAGAGTACTGATGAAGTGAAAGTTAGAAATGCAAAGAATGCAGAGAATGCGAGAAAGAATAAATATAGGCATACTAATGGGCGGAGCACATACGCCCATATGTTGGATAAAATGGTAGGTGCATATTCGTGCATGTTTAAATTCTATTCTCTTTATCCCAACAACTAATGAAAATTGTTTTTGTAGGATAAAGAAGATCCTAGCAGAAAACATGGACGGGTAGATTGTTGGAAAAAAGGACATGAGCGCCGTGATGGGACTATATTGGAGAGTGCTCGAATTCATTACGTAAGTTCTAAAAAAAGAAGATTAATTAATTTAATTTATATTACTACTCATATCATTGGTTGATAATATAGGAACAAGTTGAGGCTGCTCAAAAAAGAAGAAAAGAGGCAAGCTCGAACGGTGATTGTAGTGTATTTGAAGCAGACTTGGATAATGATGAATTGACTGAAGTCTTTGGGCCCGATAAAAGCAGTAGAACTCGTGGAATCAGCTCGACCAAGTCTAAGAACCAATTGCAACGTACAGCTATTTCAAAGGCGTTACTGCAACAAGCAAGCTCTTCATCCAATTCTGAGCTAAAAGGGGAATTGAATGAGATGAAGGCCTCTATAAGTAATGTCATGGGTGTGTTAACGGTGAGTTAAACTTGTGCCTCCTTGCATTTAATAACATTTATATATAACTAATTGTTATCTCCATTGTGTCAGGATGTACTTAAGCTCATAAAAAAAGATGGAATGTCGAGTGGTAAAGCCGTATGCGGGACAACACCACCCGAAACTGAAGTTGGTTCCAATTCAGTTTCCCGTCAGACTCAACGAAACTTAAAGGACATGTTTGACTCTGTGAATCCTGATCCTGGGACGCTTGGTTCTCCACCGAAAGTGACCTTACTAGATAGGAATGGTCTTGCGGTTGCTAAGGGTTATGTTATGACAGAGACAGCTGGAATTTGCCATGGCAGAAAAGTTCTCATAGGTGAAAAAAAAGTCTACATTGAGGAAGTCTTAGTTGGTGATGCTCTTGTTTACGACGGCCCCCAAGATGGAATAAGGTATTTAGATGGTTTTAGTGCAGGAGGGCCTGTGATTTGGCTAGAGTCAAGGATGGAAATTTCTTAACTTGTTTTTTTTTTATATGTTTATTGACTTGTTATGTTAAAGGACTTGCACTTATTTGCTAGTTTATGTTTTGAGTGCATTTTGCTTGATATGGATGTAAGAACTTAATACCTTGTTCATTTGGACACGTTTGCATGTTTTATATTTTCGAAATACTAATTTGGAATGCTTGCTTGTTTGAATATTCAGGTTCAATCATGTATTAACCCATTTTTAACTCCGCTTGGTGATAATCAATATCATTGGTTTGATATTGGTTTCAACTGCTGGTCCCAAGCCCAGATAAAGGAGGAGGGAGGATGGTGGTGCCTTTGAGACATTTTATGTTATTTATTATTGATTTCTTATTGTTTTGTATTGTATTCTTGTCCTTTTTCGCATGGTTCCTTCAGTCAGGAAGCCAAACTTCATCTTCATCAAAACCAGGCCAATGGAGAAAGGTATGACTTTTCTGATTTACAAAAATATCTCCCAATTTTTTTAATCTGAACACCTACTTTCCTGTTATGTTTTGCTAATTGTCTCAGTATCTTAATTGCAGATGTCTCCCAATTTTTTTCATCTGAACATGCACTTCTGTTTGGGCTGTGCAGAGTGGGTGTGTGCAGCAGGTGGGCTATCATGGCAGACAGTCTCATACATGGCAGAGTGGTGGGCAGATGGTGCAGAGTGAGTGCAGGTGGGTGGGCTGGTTTTGTTGTTCTCACTAGAAATAGATTTAGATTTTGTTGTCCTCAATAATTCACTGACAAGTAGGAGCTGGTTTTGTTGTGTGGTGCAGCAGGTGGGTGTGCAGGGGGACTGTGCAGGTGGTGCAGCAGGTGGGTGTGCAGGTGGGTGTGCTGGGGGGCTGTGCTGGGTGGGCTGTGCAGGAGTGCTGTGCAGGTGGGTGTGCAGGTGGCTGTGCAGGGTGGGATGTGTTGGGTGGTGCAGCAGGTGGGCAGCAGGTGGGTGTGCAGGGGGGATGTGCAGGTGGTGTAGCAGGTGGAAGTGCAGGTGGGTGTGCTGGGGGGGGCAGTGCAGGTGGTCCAGCATGTGGGTGTGCAGGTGGGTGTGCTGGGGGCTGTGCTGGGTGGGCTGTGCAGGAGGGCTGTGCAGGTGGGTGTGCAGGAGGGCTGTGCAGGTGGGTGTGCAGGGGGGATGTGCTGGGGGGCTGTGCTGGGTGGGCTATGTTGTGTGGTGCATCAGGTGGGTGTGCTGGGGGGCAGTGCAGGTGGTGCAGCATGTGGGTGTGCAGGTGGGTGTGCTAGGTGGGCTGTGCAGGAGTGCTGTGCAGGTGGGTGTGCAGGTGGCTGTGCAGGGTGGGATGTGTTGGGTGGTGCAGCAGGTGGGCAGCAGGTGGGTGTGCAGGGGGGATGTGCAGGTGGTGTAGCAGGTGGAAGTGCAGGTGGGTGTGCTGGGGGGGGGGGGGGGCAGTGCAGGTGGTCCAGCATGTGGGTGTGCAGGTGGGTGTGCTGGGGGGCTGTGCTGGGTGGGCTGTGCAGGAGGGCTGTGCAGGTGGGTGTGCAGGAGGGCTGTGCAGGTGGGTGTGCAGGGGGGATGTGCTGGGGGGCTGTGCTGGGTGGGCTGTGTTGTGTGGTGCATCAGGTGGGTGTGCTTGGGTGCTGTGCAGGTAGTGTAGAGAATAAACTTGGGTGTGATATTTATCTAAAGAAGTTTGAGCAAGATTTAGAAACAATCGAGCTATTACAGCATGAGGGCCATGTTTCTGCATGGATACCACCTCCCCTGTTTTCAGACAGGCTGAATGTTGGGACTGGATCTAGGGAGTCACGCTTCTATGTTGCTGTGCAGATATTTGAGTCCAGGGTCTTATTCTGAATTTTATTATCTCTCCCTCTCTCTCCGTATGTATTTGAGTCCAGGCCTCCAGGGTTCCTGACTTCATTTTTCTTATTTCCAGGGACTACCAATTCTGGATGATGGCAATAACCATGACTTCTTTTGTGCTTTACGACTGGCAATTGATGGTCAGCCATCATATCAGCAGAAGCTTTTACCACAGAGTGCAAGGACTAGATGTGTCAAACCATTGGTATCCAAGGCCAATGGGTTGAGTGAGGGCACTGTAAAGTGGAATGAACTTTTCATATTTGAAATTCCTAGAAAGGTAGTACCATATTTTAATTGATTTTTCATGTCATCGTCTTAGGTTTCCTTTTTTTTTAAACGGGTCTTGGGTTTCCTTTACTCGGTACTTCTATTTGCAATGAACAAATCTTATTATAATGTATTGAATTTCTTTCTCTCCTCGGTGCTTACGTGATTTCTTTCAGTAATTACTAAAAACGCATTCATGAATTAATGAAAGTATATCAGTGAACTATATCCTGCTGTTTGCAAGTAGCTGTATTCTATGTTAGGTCATTCTAGAGTTGGCTTTGTTCTTAAAGATAAAATCGTAAATCATTAACGCTCCTAACACTGAGATGGGAATGAGAGTCCTAGATCCGGGAAACTCTTCCCTCCAGCCCATCCAACATATTATGCCCTCTTCTCTCTTCCCCTGCTCCCTCTCTTCTCTCCCCCACGCCCAGTGTTACTTGGTCAGGATTCTTGTATGTTAAGTCAATGCAGCAAGTGCTTGAAATGGTGGCAGCAAAATCTGTGGCACTATTAGTTTTAGTTCTTTCAATGTCCTGCATTTTAACTTATTAGAAATTTAAATGAGGTTAGGTTCTGATGCAGTTAAAATGCTTGATTTGAAGAACTAGTTGGTTTTTATCTCACATTCACTGTTTGGTGGAAATGGAATTGAAGCTGCTTATTTCATTCATCAGCTCAGAGAATTCCAGAATCCATCTATTTATTACACTACAAACTATTAAAATGTTGGTCCCAGCTGTTGTTGATTTGCATCTCCTCATACACCAGGATAAGGTGACAGCTGCACGTTAACAGCCACATTCGATGGGGCCTATTGACTGTTCAGGTCGAGTCTCATAGAAAGGCAGCTGCAGCTACTGCTGCTGGTAAATTCAAAGATGAAATAATCCCTGTGGCCACAAAGGTGAGAATTATATTGCATTAGGAACCTAGTGAATATAAAATGTTATATTTCAATGTTTCCTTCATTTCTTTTGGGCTTTAAATTAACATTTTGCCGACCTTTTTTTATTATTTTTGCTTTATCTATAGATTGTAAATCCTAAATCTGGAGAGGAGAAAAGTGTCATAATTTCTGTGGATGATGGAATTCGACCAGACACAACATTATCAGTTTTACCACAGCTGAAACCTGCATTTAAGAAGGATGGGACTACCACAGCAGGTATCTGGAGAGGAGAAAAGTGTCATAGTTTTTAAGTAAAAGTTATTTAGTGTTGTTTGGAATGTAGTTCTAAGCATATAACTGATCATTAAAAATGAGCTCTTTATTGCATATTTTGTCAGGTAATGCTAGCCAAGTGAGTGATGGTGCTGGAGCTGTTCTACTAATGAGAAGATCCCTGGCATTACATAAAGGACTTCCCATTCTTGGTGTGTTCAGGTATATAATTTTTACACAGGAAAAATGAGAACTTGTTGCAGGTGGGTGTGCTGGGGGGCTGTGCTGGGTGGGATGTGCAGGTGTGCTGTGCAGGTGGGTGTGCCGGGGGCTGTGCAGGGTGAGCTGTGTTGGGTGGTGCAGCAGGTGGGCAGCAGGTGGATGTGCAGGGGGGCTATGCAGGTGGTGCAGTAGGTGGGTGTGCTGGGGGGGGGGGGGGGGGCAGTGCAGGTGGTCCAGCATGTGGGTGTGCAGGTTGGTGTGCTGGGGGGCTGTGCTGGGTGGGCTGTGCAGGAGGGCTGTGCAGGTGGGTGTGCAGGAGGGCTGTGCAGGTGGGTGTGCAGGGGGGATGTGCTGGGGGGCTGTGCTGGGTGGGCTGTGTTGTGTGGTGCATCAGGTGGGTGTGCTGGGGGGCAGTGCAGGTGGTGCAGCATGTGGGTGTGCAGGTGGGTGTGCTAGGTGGGCTGTGCAGGAGTGCTGTGCAGGTGGGTGTGCAGGTGGCTGTGCAGGGTGGGATGTGTTGGGTGGTGCAGCAGGTGGGCAGCAGGTGGGTGTGCAGGGGGGATGTGCAGGTGGTGTAGCAGGTGGAAGTGCAGGTGGGCAGCAGGTGGGGTGTGCAGGTGGGTGTGCAGGTGGGCAGCAGGTGGGTGTGCAGGTGGGCATCAGGTGGGTGTGCAGGGGGGATGTGCAGGTGGGCTGTGCAGGTGGGCTGTGCAGGTGGGTGTGCAGGTGTGCATAAACAATGGACAGCAGGTGGGCTGTGCAGATGGGTGTGCTGGGTGGGCTGTGCTGGGTGGTGCAGCAGGTGGGCAGCAGGTGGGTGTGCTGGGGGGCTGTGCCTGTGCACGTGGGCTGTGCAGGTGGGCTCTGCTGGGTGGTGCAGCAGGTGGGCAGCGGGTTTTTCTTTTGTTTTTGTTTTTTGTTTTGTTTGTTTCTTTCCCCTTTACTTGCCAAAGTGAAGTAAACATTTAGCATATTTCAAGTAAGATCCCAACAAGGAAAGCAATTTAAAGAAGAGGGGATCAGAAATGTAACTCAGCTAACTATACTCTTGCTGAGCCTGAAGAGTCTATAATTCTGTCTTTGCATTCCACATTCCAAGTTTCCTCATGTTTATTGCTATTTATTTCTTTTAGTGATTGCATTAATAATGCATATTGTCTTCTCTTATATCAGCTCATATGCATTTGTTTGATATTTTGCATAAATGACAGGATCCTCCTCCAAACATTACAGGTGCCCCAACAGCAAGCCCGAATTCAGGTAACAACCCTAGCCTATGGGAAGAGAACCCGTTTTTGTATTGTTTAGTTTAGTTTTTGCTTCTTCTTGTTTTTGGTGGTATTCTCTTGTAACTTACCTTTCAAAAAAGAAAAAAAATCTCTTGTAACTTGTGAAGAAGACACTTAGTAGATGTCCTAAAATTGGCATGTGGAAAGAGAACCCGTTTTGGTAAAATACCATCATTTTTTTTGTTGTGTATATCCTCAAATTAATACATTCAATAGTCTTTGATTTGTATATAGTATATACTATGGTACCCATAATGTGTTTCCATTGTTCCACCCATCATTGTGTTTGTTCGATGATTTATTTATATATTTTCTTAAATGCAGCTTATTGACATGGAAAACATGTCCTTGTTTTGCTTGTAGATGGCCCGTTGAGATCACATACTAGCTCATAGCCCCAGGTTCCCCCTCAAGCTCCTCAGCCTACAGCCATTAATTCTCACCAGTACTTCTGTTACCTCAGGCCCAACCTTGCTGCAATCCAGATTTCACTGGTCACATATGTTACTTGCTGTAGGATTGCTTGCTGCATCAGGCACTGGAACTGCTGTGCTATTTAAGGTATCAAGAGCAGTGTTCCCAAATCAGTTTTTGTACACATCATGTCCACTTAGTACTTCATATGATGTTGTTTACTATGAGCAATATCAGTTGCACCATCAAGATGTGCATGATTTTTAACTAGAATATGCACCTCTTTTCTTGCTTCTGTTTAACAAACATACTATTTGCTCCACTTAATATTACACATGACTTAATATTACACGCATAGGAGTTCTATGGATGATGAATTGTTGAGTAGTACGTAGTGACTATTTTGTTTGTCGTTATTGTTAAAGATGCTACTTGATGTCACACTATTCTGTTTCAAAGTCTATCCTTGGATTAATCTATGATATGACCTATTGGACTAAACTACTCAGATTTGTTTATTATTCTGCTGTGAACTCTCCATATTTTTTCTTTTTAAATTATAAGCTTTTAAATTATTTGATTAGATGTAAGTGTGAGACTTCTTGTTAATGTTTGAACCATGTAAAAGGGCATTTTTATATATGCAGCAGGTTCGGTATTTAGGGGTGGCTTTTGGATAATTTTTTTTACTTATGAAACAGTTTTGTAACGGTTATAAACCGTTACAAATTTGTGCGAATAGCAACACTTAAAAAACGTTACAAAAGATTTCACAACCGTTAGGAATGTTATAAATCAGTAACACAAATTCGGCACGGAAAACCGTTACAAATTTTACAAAACCGTTACAAAAATTTAAGTGTAAAATACCGTTACAAAACCGTTACTTTTTTATTTAAAATTCTTAACACAAATGAGTATTAAAACCGTTACGAACTAATTTCAGTAACGGAAATAAAGCGTTACAATTAATGTGTTTGTAACGGTTTTTAACCGTTAGAAATGTTTATAACATATTAGAAACGCCCAAACTGTGACCCAGAAAAACCGTTACAAATTTTTTTAGTAACGGTTTTAAAACCGTTAGGTATGTCCTGAAATGGTGTAGTGTGTCTCTGGAGATTTGCTTGACCTCGGCTGTCTTGAAAAGGGAGAGCAATTTTTGTGCGAGGGCTAAGTAGGCCGCCATCCTGTCATCCCTGGCCTGGTAGTCCCCAGCGAGCTGGCTAGTTACCAGTTGCGAATCGCTGAAGATCACCAGGTGTTGGGCTCCGAGGATTCGGGCGCTATCTAACCCTGCTATCAATGCTTCATACTCTGCTTCATTGTTCGTTGCTTTGAAGTCCAAGGTGAAGGCTTGCTCTATGACCAATCCCTCAGGCGATTGGAGGACTATGCCGGTGCCAGCTCGCCGGGAGGCGGACGAACCGTCAACAAAGACCTTCCATGCCCCGGCGGGAGCTTGTTCGACCTTGGTAACTTCAGGCTCCTGACCTACGCCCCCCAGTGCCGTGCCGGGCTGGGTCGGAGCCGAGCTTGGCGAAACGAACTCTACGATGAAGTCAGCCAGAATTTGGGCTTTGATCGCAGTTTGGGGACGGTACTGAATATCATACTGCCCTAACTCGACTGCCCACTTGGAGATTCGTCCTGAAAAGTCAGCTTTTTTGAATATAGAATGGAGTGGGTGCTCCGTGATCACCACAATGGTGTGGGACTGGAAATAATGGGAGAGCTTGTGGGAGGCGCTGACGAGCGCCAGCGCGAGTTTCTCCAACAAAAGATACCTGGTCTAGGCATCGAGCAGGATTTTGCTCGTATAGTAAATTGGTTTTTGCCCCCCCGTCCTCTCTGACGAGGACGGAGCTCACAGCATGATCTGAGACCGCAAGGTATAAATACAAAATCTCCCCCTGGGTTGGGGTAGAGAGTAAAGGAGGCGAAGACAAATAGGTTTTGAGTGCTGCCAATGCTTGGTCGCACTCGGGCGTCCATTGAAATTTTAAATTTTTTCTCAGAAGCTGAAAGAATGGCCTGCACTTATCTGATGATCGACTGATGAAGCGATTGAGTGCTGCAGCCATGCCTGTGAGCTTCTGAACTTCCTTGGTAGTGGATGGGCTCTGGATGCCCAGGATTACAGTGATCTGGTCCGGGTTAGCCTCTATTCCCCTCCGCGTCACCAGGCTTCCGAGGAATTTGCCGGAAGCTACGCCGAACGCGCATTTGGAAGCATTCAACTTGAGCTTGAATGCGCGAAGGACGCTGAAGACTTGGGTTAGGTCCACCAGGTGGTCGCTGGAGAGCTTGGACTTGACGACCATGTCATCAATGTAGACTTTCACCAATCTGCCGAGTTGAGCCTGGAACATCTTTGTCATGAGGCGCTGATATGTCGCCCCCGCGTTCTTCAGCCCGAAAGGCATGACTTTGTAGCAATATGTGCCGCGGGGAGTTATGAAAGCGGTTTTCTCCTCGTCTGGCTCATACATCGGAATCTGATGGTAGCCTCTATAGGCGTCAAGAAAGCTCATTCGGTCATGGCCGGCGGTGGCGTCGATCATCCGATCGATCTTTGGAAGGGGGAAACTGTCTTTAGGGCAGGCCCTGTTGAGATCGGTGAAGTCCACACACACCCTCCATTTGCCTGTCTTTTTCTTAACCACCACCGTATTGGCCAGCCAAACCGGGTACTGGACTTCCCGGATTGCGCCCGCCTCCAGTAGCTTGCCGACCTCGTTGACCACCGCGTCTGTCTGCTGGATCCCCATCCTCCGGCTTTTTGCACCACTGGCCTGTGGCTAGGGTCCACATTCAGCCTGTGGCACATGACCTCGGGGTCGACCCCGGGCATTTCGCTCGGGGTCCAGGCGAAGACATCCATGTTCTGCACTAGGAACCTTGAGAGCTCGGCTTTCTCTTCATCGGGCAGCTGCGTGCCAATCAGGAAAAATCTATCAGGGTCAGCTGGATCGAGTCTGACTTCGGCTAGGTCTTTAATACTTTTCTTGTCGGGATCTCGGCCGATCTCATCTAGCCCTTCTCAAACTCTGCCAGGTTGACGCGCTCCGGCTCCCTCTCTGCTGGGACGACGGCCAGCAAGCATTGCCTAGCTTGCTGCTGATCTCCTTCCACCATGACCACTTCCATCGTGCCCTCTTTGTTCTCGAGCACGAACTTTAGCTTTTGGTGGAGGGAAGAAGGGACTGCTTCCAATTTGTGGAGCCACGTTCTGCCCAAGATGGCGTTGTAGGGAGAAGGAGGCCCCGCCTACTTGGGTTTCCAGGGTGACTTTGCCCTTGGGATAAACTGGTTTGGCGGATAGCCCAAGCAGGGGTGCACGGACCTCCGTGAGGTCGGCTTCGGAGAGGTTCATTTTCTTGAAGCAATCGTAGTAGAGGACCTCGGAAGAGCTGCCGGAGTCGATGAGGATCCTCTTCACGGTAAAGTCTCTCAACTTCATTGAGAGGAGCAGGGGATCATTGTGGGGAAGCTAGATTCCCTCAAGGTCTCTGTCTGAGAACGAGATGGCAGGTCGGTCGCGACGCGCTCTTTTGGATGCCGGTCCGAGCTCGGCTCTCATCACCTCTTTCCCGTGCGAGGCCCGCCTGGACTCGGCACGGGTTTGCTGGTTGCCTCGAGTTGAGGGCGCGGGAGCTGAGGGAGCCAGGTGGATCACATTGATGATCTTCTCGGAGTCTTCATTATCCGGATCCCTGGCCGTGCTCTGATGAGCTCGGCTACCGCCGCCGCTGCTGACATCTCCTGCCTTTACAAACTCCGCGAGATGGCCTTCCTTGGCGAGCCTCTCCAAGTGAAATCTCAGAGTTCTACAGTCTTCGGTCCTGTGCCCGCTACCTTTATGGTAGGCACAGAACTTGGACTGGTCACGGGAGGAGGGATCGCCCGCCAAGGGACGAGGCCATCTGAAGAATGGCTGGGACTTGACTTTGTTCATAACTTGGTGGATTGGCTCTTTGAAGGTGACGCTCATGGCCTGGTAAGCGTCAGGGGGAGGTCTGGCCCTCCTGCCGCCCCCAGAACGGGACGACGAGGGTCTCGCCGAATTGGGGACCCATGCCTGCTTCGGCTCTTATCTCTGGAATGGATTTTTTCCCTGCTGCTGGGGTTGGTTGCTCCTCTTTCTGGGTTCCGGGCCCGCGGTCTCCCGGTCTTCCTCCTCTCGAGCTCTGATTTCATCTTCTTCCCGGGCGATAAAGCGTTTCGTCCAGGACATCAAGGCCGGCATGGAGGGAGCGGGATCTCCTGCCAAGTCCTTCCGCAGCTCGGTCCGGGTAACAGGGCATTCTGGAAGGCGAAAGTCGCCACCTCCTCTCTGGTATCTTCGATTTGGCTGTAAATTGCCCAGAACTGTCGGGCGAACTGGGTGAGGGTCTCGCCCTGTTTCATCCTCAGAGCGAGAATGTCGGCATCAGTTTTGGGAATGACGCTGTAGGCTTGGAACTTCTTCAGGAAAGAGAGTTGGAGCTCCTTCCAACTTGAAATAGATTTCTCTGGCAGAGCGCAGAACCACTTTAGAGGGAGGTCGCTCAAACTGGAAGAGAAGATCTTGCAATTGAGATGACCCTCGTTTCCCCAGATAGACATCTTTTGGGAGAAGTGACGGAGGTGAGCGGACGGGTCGGACAGTCCGTCATAGGGGACGAACCTCGGGACCGAGAACTTCTTGGGCAAGGGGGTTCTCTCGATGTCCCGAGTGAAAGGAGAGGCCCCCAGGTCGGTGGGGCCACAGATCTCTTGCTGGTCCCGCATCTCCAGATTGCGCTGGAGAGCTAGTTTGATGCGCTTATCGAGCCGCTCCTGCTCGTCGTCCTTCATCGTAGGCATGGCTGCGCTTCTGATCCAGAAAGGCTCTTAGATCCTCTCGGGACGGCTGGGCTACCTTGCTCTGGACTGCTCTCTTCTCGCCTCGGGGTCCTGAGGGCTGCCTTTGAGAGGCGTTTTGCACCGCCCTCAGCTGCTGCTAGAGCTGGCGGATTACTCGCTCTTGTTCCTGGAGGAGAGCGTTTTGGGCCGCGATGTCTCCTCCGGCATCAGGGGGTTGCATACAGCGTGGCTCCTCCGCTGCCGGAGCTTTGCCTTTGAGAGGGTGCTCGCGTCGACGCTCCCCCCGTGGGGGAGGCGGGACTTCTCCATCTGAGCATGAGGTCTCGACTCCCTCTGGGAAGGGGGATTCGACGAAGGGTCGCGAGGCTACGCGCTCCTCGCCTGCTGACGTGCCACGGTCCGCTCCGGGCCGTCCCTGAGGAGGAACGTCCGTCGATGGGCCCGGACGCTCGAACAATGCTCGCTGGGACTCTCCGCCTTTCTTGGCTTTCGAAGGCATGGTTTCTGGGAAGATTAGGAGGATTGGGATAGTGCTTTCCCACAGACGGTGCCAATTGTAGGTGCAGAAAAATAATGACCCACAATAATCAGGGTGCCTTACAGGACTTATCCAAATGTAGAGCTTAAGCTTAACCTACTGCCTGGAAACCTGAAAGGGAAAGAGCGAACGGTCAGAGGACCCTGGCCTGGGCGGCGCAAGGCTCACTGATGCCTAAGTCAGTAGGTGGATCGAAGGAAGGAGAGGGAGGAGCGAGACAGAGTAATGGCTCCCATTTTTTTTTAGTGTGCATACCTGTAATGGAAAGTGTTGCCTCTCTTATAGAAGAAGATGCCTACGTTGCATGGGGGAGGTTAATGATGACGCCTTGACATGCCTAGGGGCGTCATCATGTCGCCCACCATTCATTAAATGGGGGTCCGATCAGCCCATAAAGTAATAAATGCCAGTCGGGTCAGCCCACAACGCATTTAATGCGTGTTGTGTTGGGCCAGATCGTGTTGGACGCCTTCGGCCGTAAAGGTACCATCGGATCCTCCCTCGGGCCTTGCCTTGATTTGGCTTTATCCATTGGATGCCGCCCTGTCAGCGATCTGATGAAGATTGTGGACGGCTGGATGTCACATCTGTCCCCTTGGTTCGCGCCCCTACTCCTCCACGTGTCCGATGACGTGGGGGGTGAAGGGCGCGAGTGGAGAGTCTCTTCTTGCTCCGGCTTTCATCCCGGTATCTTCGGCCGAGATGGAGTTTTTAACCGAGGTGGGCACCTGGGCAGCCGAGCTCGGCGCTAGCGGCCTGGACCTGTTCGGCTTCGGCTGAGGCCTTTGTCCCGGTAGCCGTGGTGAGTCTGAGGCTTCATGATTAGCACGTGGGGGGCACGTGAGGCATGTGAGAATGCTTAGCCCCATTGGATGATTGTGATTAACATAACCCCGGAGTCGTGGAAATCTCCCCACACAAAAATCTTGAAATTTATATTTAGTAGTTGTCTGAAAATTTAAATGTTTGGAAATCTAAATGTACAAAATCATTAACATCAATTTAGAAATATCAGATTACCCATAATAGGGTAGTAATGCTATAGCGAAATGCATTTTACAGATAAGAGTATTGTAGGAACAAGAAAAATGATGAAAGAACCCTTTTGCATTTGCATAAAAAAAAACATCCAATGAACCTAAACTATTCCAAGTTTTAAGAAAAGTAACTAATGCACGAAAAGTTCTATACTCAAATTCCATTACATTGAAACTCTATTTACTACAAGGAATATCTACAATGCAATGCTTCTGCAATATAATACAGTAAAAGTTGTCCTTCTTAGATGCATAGCGGGGCTCTCCTTTTGCAAAATATAAATCAGTGACAGCCCTAACACCCATCGTATATATTGTATCTAAATTCTTAAAGCCAAATTCAGCGGCTCAACTGTCAGATTGATCACACGTGATAGAATGCATTCATTTCTTTTTGGAAACAAGAGAAAAAAAGCAAAGCAAGTTCATTAGACCTATGAGATTGACTTTGAGGTGGATGTTAAGCCCAATGAGGAACTCATACATCTTCCTCTCTAGCTTGACTTAAAAGCTTGACCAAGCTATGAATCAGGCATTTGAGACCTTGTGTTCTAGCTGCGCATGGTCTAGCTACCTCAATGCTTGGATGTTCGCTGTAGGATCTCCAAAAGGAAGGGTGTTATGGCGTCTTTCTTTTCTTGCAACAATTTGGGTCATCTGGAAAGAAATGAATCAAGGATGCTTTGAAGGAGAAGCTGTCACTGTTGAAGAAATCTTCTCAAAGATCAAGTTAAGCGTAGCTCTCTCGATCTCCCCATTTCCCGAGTTTTGGGGTATATCCACAGACTTCATTGTTCATAATTGGAGGGAGCGATGGTAGTAAGTATAGCGGAAGCAAGGATCTATAGGTGCTGACTGCTACAAACGCAATAAGGACAATATCGGCTTGAATCAGGCAATGGTGTGGAGATCTATGACTGTCTACGAGAGATCAGTCACATATAAGTCACTCTTCAAGATCCAAGGGCAAGGATGGACACCCTGGATGCAGAAGATGATGATGGAGAATTGGAGATCTAGTGAAAGGAAGATTAATTCTTCAAAGTCATCTCAAGCTATATTTCTCATGTCTATATATAGCCCTTAGGCTAATGGGTGATAAGATCTCTATTCAAATTCGAATTGAGAGATGATTATGTCAATTTCTCTCAATTTGAATTTGAATGTAGATATGATAAAGAGATGGATAATTGGATAAACCTCAAGCTATCCTTATCCATATCACCATGAGACTCCATGTGAGGGGTGTATCTTTGTGAGTGGGGTCCATCCACATGTAAACACAAGTGGGTCCCATCATAAATGCCAACATCTCCCACTCGCACCGAACAAGATTCATTCCATTTGATCACTAATTTCCATCATCAAATTCTACAAAGTAAAAATGGACCTGAAGAGTGGGACCTCCACTATGCCTATTCACGGAGAGAATGCACACTAAGTCGCCATCTGACTATAATACACCAACTCACCGACATATCAGTCTGCCCTAGACACCCGCATGACCACACCGGATTGGATGTTGACTCATACCCTTGAGTCGTGTTCAACCCACATACGTGCTTATTCAACTTATCGAGTAAAACCTTTTACAAACATTTCTTTTTATAAAATAACATATTTATACATATATAATTTAGAAAATTGTTTGTCTTAAAATTTTCAAAATACTCGATATAGCCCGGGCTGATAAGTATCGTAAGCACGTATAAACTAGAGTGTGATGTCAAGGGGTCTTCCCATGGACTTACGAGGGTCAGAATCAACCAAGCAGCTTTCCTAGCACGGCGGCTCGTAGGCTCCTATGTTGCCGTGGCACAACCGCAGCTAAAGTAGCATCACCGATCTCATCTTTCCAACGTAGAGGTTGGTATAAGGGCACAAAAGCCTCAAGAATTGGTTCACACAATAACCAGCTCCAAGCTAAAGAGTCACCTACGGGACTAACTTTCGCACAACAAACAGGATTTCTAGGGTATTATCCCGTTGCTCGTAGGTAGGTCCTTAAACACGCATGTCTGTAGACACGCGTCGTAGTGTGAAAATGCATTAGCTCTATAACGGAGCCCATGCTAACATTGCACCGGTTCACTACTGCGCAAGCTGATCGTCACAAACACAACCACGCTTGGTTTCTAAAACAGGCTATCGGACTTATTAGGTGTGATTTGTCCGATGTCTAATGCTAAGTCTCATTCAGTCTTGTGATCCACATCACCCCAATGCACATAAGACTGAGTCGGCGTTCCATACATCTGTACGCACCAATAAGATCCATATTGGCTTAATCAGCATATCATACAAATGCATGCACCTCATCCTATCAGTCACTAAGACATCAAGGGCGGTCTTTATCCGTGCGAGTGGATGACCTCACCTGTTTGGTGCCACGTGTGCATCTAATACACACGCTTATTGTGTATGTTGCCAATGTAAAGTATATGCACATGTATGAATGAAAAGGATTATAATACGCATAGAACCACACAAAAAAAAACTTTTATTAAAATAAGTCCAATACACTCCCATTGAATAAAAGGATTACATATATTGCATTCCCATACGTCTTACATGAATAGCGAATAGTTCTCGCGCCAAGGGTTTGGTCATTGGGTCAGCAATCATTTCCAAAAATGGTACATGAGATATGACTATTTCTTTTGCTTCTATTTGTTCACGGATAAAATGCCACTTTCGTTTGATATGTTTTGCCCTCTGATGAAACTGGGGGTCTTTTGCCAAGCATATGGCAGTTGTACTATCTGTTCTCAATGGAATGGGATCACGGGCAATGGATACTAGTCCCAAATCCAACAGAAAACGGCGAATCCATACAGCCTCCATGGCCGCCAGTGCGCAAGCAACATATTCGGCCTCAGTGGTCGACATGACCGTACACTCATACTTCTTACTGGACCATGAAATGGCTCCCCCGCCCAGTAAGAACACATATTCCGATGTGGATTTGCCGTCATCGGGATCATCCGAAAAAGATGAGTGACTGTATGCTAATAAACTCAAGCCACCATCGTGATAGCAAAGCATCATATCTTTGGTGCCCTTTAAATATCGGAAGATTCGTTTGACGACATTCTAATGAGCAATACCCGGGTTACTTTGAAATCGACTAACCAACCCAACCGCATAGTAAATATCGGGGCGTGTGCACAACATAGCATACATTAAACTTCCTACAGCGCTGGCATAGGGTATGGAAGCCATTCTTTTTGTTTCAGCATCGGTTTGAGGACATTGCATTACTCTTAATTTGCAACCCTTATCAATCGGGGTCTCAACGGGACTAGCATTGTTCATTCTAAATTTCTTTAGAATTTTCTCAATGTAAGTTGTTTGGGACAAGCCAAGAATGCGTTTTGAACGATTCCGCGTAATTTTAACTCCTAAAATGAACTCAGCCTCACCCAAATCTTTCATTTCAAAAACAGTTGACAACCAAGCTTTAGTCTCAAGTAGAAAACCAATATCATTACAAGCCAAAGAATATCATCAACGTAAAGAGATAGCAACACAAATTTATGTTTAGATCGCTTAATGTAAACACAATGATCTTCGTAACACATGGAGAAACCATTTGACAGGATTGTGTTATGGAACTTTTTGTACCATTGTCTCGAGGATTGTTTAAGGCCATATATAGATTTCTTGAGTTTACAAACTTTATCCTCATGGCCTTTTTCCACATATCCTATTGGTTGTTTCATGTATATTTCCTCCTCAAGATCACCGTTTAAAAAAGCGGTCTTAACATCCATCTGGTGTAATTCTAAATCCATGTGGGCCACAATAGATAAGATCATGCGGACAGAAGAAAATCTCACCACAGGGGAGAAAGTTTCTTCATAATCCACACCTTCTTTCTGTGTGAACCCCTTAGCCACAAGCCTAGCTTTAAATTTGTCAATGGAACCGTCGGCTTTTCGCTTAATTTTCAAAACCCATTTGTTTGTAATGGCTTTCCTATCCTTGGGAAGATCCACAAGATCCCATACATGGTTCTTACGCATAGAGCTGATCTCATCATTCATTGCGAGCATCCATGCCTTCGAGTTTACTGATTCCATTGCTTCTTTATAAGAACGTGGTTCGTCGTCATCAATTACAATGTATGCATAAGAAGTTCCCTCAATTTCAAAAAACTTCTTTGGAATCAATCCACGAGAAGAATGACGAAGGGCATCCTGATCACTCCCACTTGCCTGTGGCTCCATAGGATCTCTCCCTCTAAGACCAGCAAGTGGTGTCGGCTCCTCGTGGTAGGAGAAGTCATCCATTTCAAATAGTTCAATGGACACCCTTGTCTTCTTCTTTTCAGGATATTGAGACTCGAAGAAATCTACATCACGAGATTCTTTTTCAATTAATCTGCCATTGACATCCTCATGAACTAGAACGTATCCTTTTGACAATTCAGAGTATCTCACAAAGATACTAGGGATTGTCTTACGCTCCAATTTATTAGGATTCGTGATAAGGACATGCCCTAAAGAACCCCACGGGCGTAGGTCTCCCAAGGAAGGTTTTCTACCAGTCCACAACTCATACGGAGTCTTAGGAACAGACTTTGAAGGGACTCTATTTAAGATATATGATGCAGTTAATAACGCATCTCCCCAAAAGGAGACAGGTAAATTTGCATGAGCCATCATTGATCTAACCATGTCTAACAGGGTCCTGTTACGTCTTTCCGCAACTCCGTTTTGCTGTGGGGTGTAGGCCATAGTCAGTTGACGAGAAATTCCATTTTCCATGCAAAAACTTTTAAAAATCTCCGAAGTGTATTCTCCACCTCGATCGGTCCTGAGGGTCTTGATGTTTTTGTCAAACTTATTTTGAACTTCTTTTGTAAAAATTTTAAAAAAATCAATGGCCTCATATTTGTGGGAAATAAAAAACACACGACCATAACGAGAGTAATCATCAATGAAAGTAATAAAATATCGAGTTCCTTGTCTATTAGCCACGTTCATTGGTCCACAAATGTCAGAGTGGATGATCTCAAGGGAGGCTTTGGATCTTGCAGCCTTTGGAAAATGTTTTCTTGTTGCTTTGCCTGTCACACAAGATTCACATGTGGGCAACTATACTTGTGTGAGTGATCCAAGCAGGCATTCCTTAGCCAATTGGATCATCCGATCTTTTTCTCTGTGGCCCAATCGAGCATGCCACTTTATAGATTCGGAACTTGTGTCATGCACCATAAATAAATCAGAAAACCCAACCATTGAATTATTGAACTTCAAAACATATAAGTCTCCTACAATAAAACCCCATGCATAAATAGAACTATTTTTTCTAATGGAAACTCTATCCTTAGTAAAACGAAAATCAAAACCGTCCCTCGCGAGTTGGCAAACAGAGAGGAGGTTCCGTCTCATGCCAGGTACAAAAAGCGTCTCATGGAGCACCATGGTTTTTCCTGTAGACGTTGAGAGATAATAATCACCGATTCCCAATATGTCTTCTGAAGAATTATTTCCCATGTAGAGCTTGTTGCAACCGACATCTATTGACTGGAACTCCTGAAAACCACTCCTATCCTTTGTCACGTGCTTGGTTGCCCCTGAATCAATTATCCATCCATTAGAACTTTCATCCACATAAAGTGCTTCGGAGCAAACCAAAGAGAGTGACAAAGTTAGGGTGTTTACCGATTTTCGTTTGGGGCAAGTTTTAGCGATGTGGCCAAGTTCCTGACATTTATAGCATTTGGTTTCATAAGTGGGAACTAATTCAAAATGCATACTACTCAGCATAATGTTGCGAGCAGTCCGATTATCTTTATCCCATTTCTCAAAATCATTCAATGCGGGCATGGGTGCAGCATCATTTGCTAATTCGGGTCGGGTCTTAATCGATTCCAAGGTATATGTGACCTCTTGTTCATCGAACAAGTAAATCATGGTACGGTACCACTTATCATAGTTATTACCATCTAACTTATCTCCCTTATTAAGGTCAGCAATGATATTTTTAGAAGCCATCACTGAAAAAGAAATAAGATAAAAGAAATGATGATCAATGAATGCACAATATTGGCAACTCACACATACATATCGATTGCCCTTTTTGTACTCAAATCATTCCGAGAATTAGGACATTGTAGTGAAAACCCTTCATGCCTAGGGCTAATTCGGGGCAATCAAAAACAATTATTGTAATTACATGGGTGGTTTGATAGCATCATGCAATTTAATACTTTGATGCAATGACAAATATGCATATAAAAATACAACAAAAGACTATTATTGGATGATGTGAATCCTTTTAATAGGAAAAATTATTGTAAAAAGTTAATTATCCCCCGCATCTATTAGGGCCCACAAAGAAATGCTCAACTGGATAAAGCTTGCACCTAAGCCTCCAATTCGGTCTTATGAAATCAAATCAATCAAGCAAGCCCCCAGGAAAGTGGTGGGGTCTCAATGGTCCAGCTTAAAAACCACTTTCCTCGAACATAGACTGTCTCCCTTTAGTGGGACAAGGCTTTTCTTGGAATCAACTCGATCAAAGAGCGCAATTGGTGCAACTCGGTGGTCTTTGTCCTATTAAGCAAGAACTCCTAGGGACTGGCCATAAAATACTATGACTTGGCCCAAAAGATATACGGGGATGCATGTAATGCTTATGCTATGTATAGTGAAGACATCAGGTCATGAACACATAACGTGAGTCAATAATTTAGTGCTCAAAACTTAAGCAGTAATTGGGAGTAAGCATAGGCATCAAAGCTGATTCGCAACCAAAATCAATCCAATTCCTGCGTGAGCACGCCAATTAATGCTCTGATGCCAATGATGGTAGTAAGTATAGCGGAAGCAAGGATCTATAGGTGCTGGCTGCTACAAACGCAATAAGGACAATATCGGCTTGAATCAGGCAATGGTGTGGAGATCTATGACTGTCTACGAGAGATCAGTCACATCTAAGTCACTCTTTAAGATCCAAGGGCAAGGATGGACACCCTGAATGCAGAAGATGATGATGGAGAATTGGAGATCTAGTGAAAGGAAGATTAATTCTTCAAAGTCATCTCAAGCTATATTTCTCATGTCTATATATAGCCCTTAGGCTAATGGGTGATAAGATCTCTATTCAAATTCGAATTGAGAGATGATTATGATCAATCTCTGACAATTTGAATTTGAATGTAGATATGATAAAGAGATGGATAATTGGATAAACCTCAAGCTATCCTTATCCATATCACCATGAGACTCCATGTGAGGGGTGTATCTTTGTGAGTGGGGTCCATCCACATGTAAACACAAGTGGGTCCCATCACAAATGCCAACAGGGAGGTGGCCACCTTATAATAGCTTGGGCTATATCTTTTCCAGGCCCTCTTTTTTATTGTCCTAAAGGTGGTGTTCTTTTTATCTTTTCCTTTTTATTTGTGCGGTGTAATTTGTAGCTTTTGGGGGTTCTTTCCCTTTTGGTTTTAGTATAACCCTTTTGTACTGCTAATCTTTCTCTCAATACAAATTACCATTAAAAAAAAAAGCTTGGCTCTACACAGCTCGTTTACAGCTCTACTTGACCTTACTAAAAGTAAAACTCATGTAGGATTCAAACCGGTTGGAGTTTAGATTCTCAAGTCCAAATAAAATCCCGGATAGGCCCAATTTTGGATTTCATGTATCCGAATTTGATCCAAGCATCCAACTTATATACGAGCATATGTATTTGAACTTTATAGTACATAACAAATTATAGTATTTTTGAGGTATAAAAACTTTTTAATTTAGCTACACTTAAGAATCTAGAGGCTGATAGGGGATGCGAAAACTATGGTAGAAAATAAAGAGAGTGCAGAATAAGAGAAAATCATACAACAAAGAGTAAGAGAAAACCATAGACCAATTTACATGAAAACCCTATAAGATATTAGGCAAAAAAACTCCGGAGCAGCCTGCCATCTATACTAACCAAAGAATATGATTTACAAATTTTCTTCTGATCCAAACCATTAAATCTCTTTGGAAGGATAAACATAGCTATGGGGTCAATTTTCAACACTTAATATTGTGGATCTCAAGAAATTTGTAAAAAAAAATTCAACCACTGATTTAAAATAGATCATTGCATTACCAAACACTCCTTTTGATTCTAGCCTCTTTTTTTATGGCTATTTTTTAAATGGATATTTTTTGATGGGTCTATCCAGAGAAGAGTAGAGATACCAATCAAGCCCTAATAAATAGAACCTAAATTGGTGTAGGGCTTGTCAGTTTAATTAAGCCATGTTTGGGTGGAACTAAAATGTATCTAGGAGTCCGGATCCAGTGAGGGTTTACCCCTAAGTTTCCTTTTATGTCTCTTATTTTGTCACTCACTATTAACAAAGGGGAACTTACTGTTGGTCTTTTGGCCTTCTCTACAAATCTTTCTTTCCAACTTTCTTATTACTTTATCAGCTTATATGAGGAAGATAGAGAGAGCGCGAGAATAGGTAATATCTGACTTTGACTTTCCCTACATTCACACATGTGAATCCCACATGTTTATTAATGCTCCAATATGGCCCAAGAAAATATTTACTCTACATTTAATTCAGAATCCACAACGAGAATAATTTGGTCGTGGCATGTGTAGATGGGCCCACAAATTTAACAAAAGTTTGGGTACCCAACCTATCAACCCAACTGAAATCAACTTGCATTTGGGTGGGAATTTGCAGTTAAGGATTGGTGGATACGAAAATAAATCAACTTGTAGTTTGGTTTTACCTAAAGTTGGATTATGAAAAGCCCCACCAGGCGTATCTTCTAATCGTAGTTTTCTTTACTAAAGATATTATCCCTGTAAGTTCCTAAAAATTACGGACTTGATTAGGGAGGTTTATGATCTCCTTGAGACTCCTCGATGAAGATGGAATGCCTGCCTGGAACCTGAAAGGGAAAGAAGGGATGAAAAGAAGACAACGTCAGAGACCCTAGCTGTGGGCGGCGCAAGGCCCTCCGATGCCAAAGTTAGTACAGTGACAAACTGTAGGATGGAGGAAGAAGAGAGACAGAATAAGGGCTCAAGAGTGGTATGTTGCGTACCTGAGTTAGGAGAGAGCTTCTCCTATTTATAGAAGAAGTCTCCATGATATGACAGTGGGACCCATTGATGTGATCTGTACTTTGAGAAGTACAGTCTTATCAGCCCACATTTCTTTTAATGTAAGTCTATTTCGCCCACCATTCAATAAATGTCAATCCAATTGGACCCACCTTCCATTAAATGGTGGCCTAATCGGCCCACAGTTCATTAAATGAGGGTCTTATCAGGCCTTACCCTGCTTGGGCCTTTCGGCGGTAGTCCCATCGGACCTTGCCTGGAGCCTTGTCCTAATGGGGACGTAGTCGCTGGATCTTGATCTGTCTGATCTTCTCTGGGATCTTGGGCGGCTAAGATGTCTTCTCGGCTTCATCCGCGCATGCTCTTATCATGTCATATGTCTCATGACGTGGCTGAATCTCCAAGGGAATTCGGCTATTAGTACCTGTCTCGGCTAGCTCTCTGGTATTTCTTTAAAGCTCTGTAGTAGTTAAGTAGGTGGATGCCGAGGTGCGTGACCGATGCCAGGATACAATGCCGGGATCAGGAACGACCGAGGTCAGGGATGATCTTGATCTCGGCTGACGCCCTGGTACCACTACCGAGGTGCGTGTGGCCGCGGTAGAGACATGATTAGCTGACATTATCACCGAAGGTAATGTAATCTCGGCTTCTTAGGAGATGCCCCCACACAATGGCCCCTAGCTTCTGAGCTCTTAGAGCCAACTCTTTGAGGTCGGAAGCTATAAGGCGGGAGAATTCTCAGAGATCGGTGGTGGAAGGCTGTCGCTGAAGACGTTGGTAGGGAGTCCACTACCGAGGTCTTATCCACCCAGGCTGGGATGCTTTTTAAATTTCACATTGGTTTTGGCTACTGACGCTTCATCCTTATCTGACGTTGATTCGCCTGTCCGAGGTATTAAATGCTACACCTTAATCATCGCGGGATACGGCGTGTCGCCGCCTGATTGGCTGCCCTGACAATTCGAAGAGGCGCGTACAGTAGTCGATGCGACATTTTTGAAATTCGAAATGGTGCCATCATGAGGCCGCCCACTTTTGTTATAAATAGGGGCGTCCTCCTTTCTTCTTCTTATTTACTTGCATGTTTATAGAGAAAGGAGAAGATTTCCAGAGAGCTTGCAGAAGAGAGCGCGTCTGAAAAGAAACGGTGCTGAGACTAAATCCCTGCTGGTCCGAATCCCTTTCCTACTCTTTGCCGTTAAGTTTTTCCCTTCCCTGCATGATCTGTGTCTGCGATTTAGGGCTCTTTCTTAGGGTTTCCCATTCTCCTTCTTCTAGTTTCTATTTCTGTAGAAATGGGCATCTACAGTCATTGGTTAGAGAATCCACCGGTGATTGCCAGTTTTAGGACTGCTTACGATATACCCGACGATGTTCTTATCAGGTCGGCTGACCCTGCCGACTATAATAGTCGTGCTTTCTCTGATGGTTGGATGCCATTTCCTTTGGTAACCATCATCGAAGGCAGAGTCTGATTCCCCTTAGACCCTCTCCTTAGGATCTGTTTGAGTAGGCTGTTGCTTTGCCCTTGTCAGCTGTCGCCCAATGGATATAAAATCATAATGGGCACGACTAAGCTCAATGGCATCTTAGATATCAACCTCGGCATTCATGACATTGAAAATGTCTATGATTTGTGTAAGTCCAGAGATAATACTTATTACCTCTAAGTCAAGCCATACTGAGATGGTTTTGTTCATGCTTTAGAGGACTCGCATAAATACGCCGGGGACGACCTCGTGTATGTCTCTGGGAACTGAGAGTTCGCTGTGGCCGAAAAGGCCAGAGTGTATCGAGTTCCTTGCCGCTTCGGGACTGCTCTAAGTAAATACCATCTCTTTTTAGACTTTGTATGCCTTTTCTTTTCTTCTATCTTGCCGACCTAATGTCTTCTGTTTATTACGCAGCTGCTCGGGAAAGAAGACAAGTTGCCCAGTATATCTGGACGAAGAACGAAGCCTGGTTTCGGAAGGTCAAGGAATACCACGGCCATGAGGGCAGAGCGGCTTGGTCGCTTCTAGACTACCAGCCGAGATATCGTGGTTATTTCAGGAGGACATCCGGGCCATCTCGGGAAGGAAGTATGGAGGGAAGTGAGCCCAGGGCCGAAACGGGACAGGCTGTCGTTAGAGTCGGGGCAGAAAGGGGAGAACCATCGCAGGCCGAAGCTGATACTGATCGCCGATCTGCATCCGGTGCTCAGGCTTCTGCATCGGAGTCTCCAGAGGTTCCTCTAAGGAGAAAAAAGTCACGGCAGATAGCCCAGCCTCTTCCATCGAGTCTGGGAGCAGGAGAGGAGACGATGCCTAATTGGTGTCCACCGGTTAAGGACTTAAAGGCGTTGGCGTTTGGAATTCCGGCTTCCTCAACCTCGGGGATTGCGGCAACTGTTGAGATTTCTGCCTCCGGGCCTGCTAGGTATCCTTTAGATCTCGTCGCAGCGACTGAGATTCTTATCTCCATGCCTTCCCCTACTCAGCCTACCAGCGTGGTAGTCCGGCAGCGCTCAGCCGAGACCACTCGGGAGGAAGGTCGGGCAAGAAAAGGGCCTAGGATCGAAGGAGAATCAAGTGCGGCCGTAGCGCCGTAATCTGCAGGTCTGAATTTCTGGAGGCCGAGCTTCTTGCTTGGGGATGGGAGACCGATGACAGTTGGGGACCAGATTCTCCACAAAGTTGATCCCCTCGTCATTGAAGCGCTTGGGCGAGCCCGTGCCTTGCCAAAGGACTTGGCTATGCTGGAGAAGTATGACGATAGTAAACTGATGACGTCACTGATTCAGTCTACTTTCGTGGTAGGTTGTCTCGGGTTCTTTCAATTTTTGCTAAGTGTGGCTTCTGTTTTCTAAATCCTCTATTTCTTTGGCAGAAGGTACAGAAAAGCTTGGTTGCTGTGGACAGGCTCCATCAGTCTAGGTCTGCGATTGCCCAGCTAGAGACCGAAAAGAAGGGTCTTCAAGCAGCTTTGGACGCCAGCAATGGGAAGGTGAATCGACTGGTGGATCTCAATGAGGGATACAAAATGAAGCTTAGGCAGGCCAAGGACGAGGTTGACGTCGAGAGGAAGAAGGTAGTCGAGCTCGAAGCCTCTCTGGAGAAACTGAAGAGTGACTTTGAAGTCAAACTTCAGGCTGAGACTGAGAGGGCAAATGAACTTGAGTGACTGAAGAATGAAACTGAAGCCAGGCTTGAGTCGGAATACAACACTGCTTTAGAGAAGGGGGCTGCGCAGATAACGGCCCATTATAAGGCTCAAGTCATCGTCCTGAGGGATCAGTCCTGGGAAATGGGATGGTGCGCCCCATTGAAGGGAGCGGGAGACCCCGAGGACAACCTGTCCTTCATAAGTCCACCCAAGTTCCCAGGCGCGGAGTCGAGCTCTGCCCTCGCTGCTACCGAGGTCCCTGCTAATGTTCCTGAGACCACTGCAAATGCTGCCCCCGCTGCTTTCGAGGTTCCCGCTGATGTTCCCGAGACCACTACAAATGAGTCCGTCCCAGCGGAGAAAGAGGTTATCGAAGTCGAGGACAACACTGCTGATGATCCTCCTGCATATTCTTGAAGGCGTCCTTTATCTTTTTTGCCTTGATGTATTTTTTATGTTTTGCAACTGTATTTCCTTTCTTTGGGCTCGTGATGGCCCGATTTTGTAATGAAGATCGACTTTATACAATTGACATTTCTCTATGTGCATCTGAATAACTTTCTTTCTTTCTTGTATGAGTCTGGCCTTAGTCTCTTGACCAGAGGCGGGCATCTGAGCTTAGAAGACCAAAACACCCGATCTTGGTGCCAAAATTGAGAGGCCTTAGTGTCCATCTCTGTTTGTGGCACAGCTTAGTCTGTTGACCGAGCTTGAATCGAGGACAAACTAGACACAAATTTTTCATCTCGACACTGTCCTCTTTGTACTTGGTCCTGTGGCCGAAGTAGTTATTGAGGTAATCACCGAACTTTATGACTTGGTGTCGCGCCCCGTGGTGTTTCGGTATTCTGCTAGTGATTCTTAGCAGTTAGGTGGGTGGTACCGAGGTGCCAAGATTGAGACACGACTGGTTAGTACGGGACCGAAGCCAGTGTAATCTTATTAGCACTCTTGCCGCCGATCGAGACACGACTGGTTGGTGTCAAAACCGGAATGAGTGTAGTCTCATGGTTAGTTCATCTGATGCTCTTGCCGATATGCTATAATGCACATGCAACAGAAGGAGGGTGATCTTATCGCCGAGCTGGGGATGGCTGAGTCGTGCCTTAGGAGATCCCTCATACCAAGCGCCTTAGAGAAATCTCTAGGCTATTCTCTCTAGGCTATTGCTCTTCCAAGTTCATAAATGACCTCTTTAATCGATGTAGAAGACGAATCGATGGCACTACGTGTCACCATCTGGATAGTCATCCAACCGCTTTGAAAAGACGCGCACCGTCTCAAAGGAGGTGTGTGCAGTTTTCGAGGCGATATGAAGGGGTGTCTGACACGTGTATCTTCAGACTTGGAAACGATGTCTTCTCCTCCTATAAATATGGGTGGAGGGTCAAGACCTCTCCAACTTGTGTTTTCGCCTTAGTCGGAGAAGAAGAAGAGAAATTTGCAGTGAGTGTCCAATTGACGGAGGAATTGCTGCTAAGACCAGGCCCCTGACTTCTCATGAAGAGGGGATGGTGCTGGTGATAAGAAAAACCATTCTGCCCAGTCTGTATGGGCAAAGGAGCTGTCTGTGTCTTCGTGAAATAGGGCTCTAGCCCATTTTAGGAGAGGAGGTCAAGGGAGATACTGTCATGGAGGCGTCTGCGTCTTCATGAAATACATCCTCAACCACTCTTGTCGGCTGGGAGGAGATAAGACATCTATATTTGGTGACCTCGGGCCAAATATAGAAAATATATGTCTTTTGCTCTTTCGAAGACTCCTCCTTGTTCTTCCTCTGACGCATCTATCCCTTTCTGATGCAGTAGGGAAACTTTTCTGTTTGTAATAAAATGTAACAGAGAGCACTTATTCTTGTAATCTTTTCTGATAATTCAATGAAAACTTTATTTGTTTTGCAGTCTGTTTTCTCTTCAGTTGCTTTGAGAATCTCTTGCTTTGCATTCTACCTTCTCTTTAGCTGCTTTGGTTGTTTTCATTTGACTAGTTTGTAATCAACTGAGGAACGCCAACATACCTGGTTGGCAATTTTACAGGGACCAGGGTAGGTCTTGTAGCACTCGCTGAGTTACTTAGGACTGAGTCGTGACCAGTTGGCTCGTCACCAGAGGTGTAGTCTCGTTGGCCGGTCATCCGGTACTCTTACCGAGATGCCATATGGCCGAATTGGCTTGATGCTGCTTCTGCTAGTCTCAGCATGAGTTTGATCAAATCGGGACATGACTAACTGGCTCGTCACTAGAGGTGTAGTACTGTTGGCCAGCGATCTGGTACCATTACCAAGATGCGCGTGCGGCCGAGCTGACTTGATGTTGCTTCTACTAGTCTCAGCATAAGGTCGATCAAATCTGGACATGACCAACTGGCTCGTCACCAGATGTGTAGTCCTGTTGGCCAGCGATCTGGTACCATTACCGAGATGCGCGTGCGGCCGAGCTGGATGGTGTATTACTGCCAAACGGGAGAGTGACACCGCTGCCAAGTGCTTCATCTTAATGAAATCGTTGAAAGCAATCATATATTTGAGACCAATCAGAGAACAAGGGCTTCTTTTATTGATCTTCAAAAATTAATCACAATTCAAAAAAATACTTCTTGAGGTGCGTCGCGTTCCACGGTCGTGGCAGTTCTTTGCCGTCCATGTCCTCAAGTCTGTATGCTGACTGGCCAGCAGCCGAGACTACCTTGAATGGTTTGTGCCAGTTTGGTGCCAGCTTGCCTTGGTTTGGATCCCTGTCTGCAGGGAGCGTCTTTTTCAGGACCAACTCTCCGACTGAGAATTTCCTTTCTTTGACCTTCTGGTTGTAGCCTTTGGCCAGCTGCTGCTTGTAGGCGGCTAGGCGGATGGCCGCTACTTCTCTGCGCTCTTCGGCTAGGTCTAGCTCTCGAGCCAGGTTCACATCATTTTGGCCTTGGTCGAAGAGTTTCGACCTCAAGGTTGGGAGGCCGACCTCAAGTGGAATCACAGCTTCCGTTCCATAGGCCAAGGAGAAAGGCGTTGCCGAAGTGGAGTGCCTTGGAGTCGTCTTGTATGCCCATAAGACACTTGGGAGTTCTTCCACCCATCTTCCTTTGGCTTGATCGAGCCTCTTTTTTAGTCCATTGAGAACCACCTTATTGGAGATTTCGGCTTAACCGTTGCTCTGAGGGTAAGCTAGAATGGAGTAGTGATTTCTGATGCTGAGCTCTTGGCATAAGTTTCTGAAAAGGTTGGAATTGAATTGGGTCCCGTTGTCCGAGACCAAAACTTGTGGAATGCCGAACCTCATGATGATGTTCTTCCATATAAAGTTTTTCGAATCTTGCGCGGTGATGGAAGACAATGCTTCTGCTTCAATCCATTTGGTGAAGTAATCGGTGGTCACTATCAGCTACCTCTTATTCCTTGGAACTCGGTGAAGAGGTCCCACGATGTCTAACCCCCATTGGGCGAACGACCATGGGCTTGAGAGTGGGCTTAGATCCTGTGCTGACTGATAGAGAGAATGTGAGAACTTCTGGCATATTGTTGGGCATCCTTCTGCATATACGGCCACCAGTTGCCCTGGCTGATAGCCTGGTATGCTAGCGACCGTCCTCCAATATGGCTGCCATAGATCCCTTCGTGAATCTCATAGAGAAAGTCTTCAACTATGGTCGGGTGTACGCACTGAAAGTAAGGGCCGGTGAAGGATGTCCTGTAGAATTTGCCTTCTGGAGACAACCAGAATCGAGCTACCTTGAGCTTGATATTACGAGCTTCGAACTTGTCTTCAGGGAGCTGGTCATCTCCGAGGTAGGCGATGATTGGGTCCATCCAGCTCGGACCAAGTTCGACATACAGAATCTGCTGAGGTGGATGAAGCTTTATGCTCGGCCTTGCAATCGATTCTACTTCAATAATTATTTTCCTTCCCGCTTCAACAGCGGAAGCTAGGTTGGCGAGAGCATCTGCATAGGAATTGGTGTCCCTACTGATTTGCTTGACTTCAGCTTTTTCGAACTGCGCTAGGAGCTTTTTCGCAAAGGTGAGGTTGGCCTCCATCCTTTCTTCTCGAGCTTGGTAGTCTCCAGTTAGCTGGCTCGTCACCAACTGTGAGTCACTGAAGACCACCAGCTGCTGGGCTCCAAGGATTTTGGCTCTGTTCAGCCTTGCAATCAGTGCTTCATACTCTGCTTCGTTGTTAGATGCCTTGAAGTCGAGTGTTAGAGCCTGCTCAATAACTAGCCCCTCCGGAGATTGGAGGACTATACCGACGCCAGCTCTTTTGGAAGTAGAGGATCCGTCAACAAAGACTTTCCAAGCTGAGGTAAGGAACCGTTCCTAAGATTTGTCTCCTTCGGTCTCGGTGACTTCGCCTTCACTCCCTTTGCCCCTAGTTCGGTGTCGAGAAAGGTCAGCGCTGAACTAGGAGAGGTGAACTCCATGATGAAATCTGCCAAAATTTGAGCCTTGATCGCCTTTCTGGGCTGATATTGGATATCATTGCCCTAGTTCGACGGCCCATTTCGATACTCTTCCAGAAAAATCAGCTTTCTTGAAAAGAGACTTCAGTGGGTGTTCAATAACGACCACTATTGTGTAAGTTTGGAAGTAGTGGGATAGTTTGCGCGAGGCATTGATGAGCGCCAGCGCATGCTTCTCCATAGGCAAGTACCTGGTCTCGGCATCTAGAAGGATCTTGCTCATGTAGTAGATAGGCTTCTGCTGCTTGTCTTCCTCTCTGATGAGGACCGAGCTCACTGCATGATCCGAGACTGCCAAGAACAGATAAAGCACTTCGTCTCTCGTCGGAGTCGAGAGCAGGGGAGGTGAGGCTAGATATGCTTTTAACTCCTGCAGGGCTTGCTCACATGCCAGAGTCCATTGGAACTTTAGGTTCTTCTTCAGAAGCTGAAAGAAAGGTCGGCACTTGTTTGAAGATCTGTTGAAGAAGCGATTTAGCACGGCAGCCATTCCGGTTAGCATCTGGACTTGCTTAGCCATTGCTGGACTCTAGACTTCTTGGATTACCGATATCTGTTCTGGGTTGGCTTCAATTCCTCTTCTTGTAGCTAGGCTTCCCAGGAATTTGCCGGAATGCGACTCCGAAAGCACATTTCGAGGCATTCAGCTTGAGTTTGTAGTCCTTGAGGATGTCAAACACCTGACGTAGGTCCGCCGAGTGGTCTTGCGACCTTTTAGACTTGACGACCATGTCATCGAATGTAGACTCTATGGTTTTGCCGATCTGGGCCTGGAACATCTTAGTGACCAACCTCTTGGTAGGTCAGCCCCCGCATTCTTCAACTCGAAGGGCATCACTTTGTAGCAGTAGATGCCTCTGGGTGTTATGACGCGATATTCTCTTCATCAGGCCCATCCATCGGAATCTGATGGTAACCTCGGTATGCATCGAGGAAGCTCATCTTATCGTGGCCGGCGGTGGCATCAATCATTTAGTCGATCTTCAGAAGAGGAAAGTTGTCTTTGGGACACGCTTTGTTAACGTCGGTGAAGTCAACGCAGACTCTCTATTTGCCAGTTTTCTTCTTAACCACCACCGTATTCGCCAGCCAGTCCGGATATTGGACTTCTCTGATCGCTCTGGCTTCTAGCAGCTTTTCCACATCTTCGATCACAGCTTATGTCTGTGGCACCCCCGTCCTGCGAGCTTTCTGAACAACAGGGTTGTGCTTGGGATCCATATTTAGCTTGTGGCACATGACCTCCGGGTCAATGCCAGGCATCTTGTAAGGGGTCCGGGCGAAGACGTTTGTTCTGCAATAAGAAACTTGGGAGCTCGACTCTGTCTGGTTCGGCGAGCTGGCTCCCGAGCAGGAAATATCTCTCAAGATCATT